>OZ038381.1:132925190-133177690 GCA_964036045.1 Eutreptiella sp. 'Long Island Sound 2002' | reverse complement strand
GATTTTCCTGCGCCGGGTCATCGCCCGTTTCATCTCCTCCCACAGGGCTGCACGGACGGGCCCCGGCTTTCGGAGATACTCCACGTACAGACGTGAGTGTGCCCACAATACATAATCCGAAGCGCACATCAGCGACACCCCCTCCCTGTCCTTGGGCTGCATCATTTGCGCCACTGGCAGACTCCATGGCTTGACCCCTAGTGCCCATCGCATGCTTGCGTCTAGCTGTCGATGCACAACATCTGTAGGGTAGAAGAGCGTGGCTACGTAGAATAGGGTCGGGAAAGCCCATATATATGTATAAATATATATATATATATATATATATATATATACATGCATAGGCCCCCCCGGGTGCCCATGCCTCCCTCCCCTCCCCGCTCCTCACCCAGCCCGCGGCACAGCGACAAGCCTGCCCCCCACGGCCAACGCACGCGGACGGGGAGTGCACAGCATGCATGGCCGGCCGATATGCAGAGTCATTGGGACACCCATTGAGCGCCCCCCAGGCGGCTTGTAAGCCTCACGATCGGCCCTCGAGATCAAATCAAATCAAATCAAATCAAATCCCCCCTTTCAACCCCCCCCCTCACCCCCCTTGCACCCCCTCCCCCTGGTCGTCACCTCTGCCCCCCTCGTCATCCCCGTCGTCCCCATTGTCCCCCTCCGCCAAGGCCTCTCGGAGGTGGGGCTTTGCCTCCTCCCGGGTGTGGAAGAGGAGCTCCCCCGGCACCCGGAAGGCGCCCCCCTCTTTCTCTCTCATCCTCTTCTTCCCCTTCTTCCCCTTCTCCCCCCCCTCCCTGTTGGAACCCAGCGACACCACCCTCCAGCTCCACATCCCAGTTCCTCAACACCGTCGTTTGGCTGACGGTCCCCCCGGTGCCCCATTGCCCCTTGCCCAGTCTGCACGCTCCTCCTCCCCCGCCGCACGTAACTCCCCCTCCTTTGCCTCCAACTCCTCACCTTCTCCTCCGGCCTCAACCTTGCTGCCCGTTGTGCCCTCAACGAACCGGAGAGCGTGAGGGCCTCCACCCCCTCCAAGTCCTCCGGCTCGTCGAAGGAGACACCCCGTTCCTTTCCTTTTCCCTTCCCCTCGCCCCCCCCCCCTCCACCTCCACCACCTCCTCCACCTCCTCTAGGTCCTCCTTTACCGCCGCGGCGCATTTTCGGCGGCGCATGGGTGAGGGGGTGGCTAGAGAGGAGGAGGAAGCTGGGCTTGGGATTTGCGTCGGGCCAGGGGTTGGGGTGGGGGTTACTAGAGCAGCTGTGCTAGTAGGTGGGCGGTACGGCTTTGCTAAGGACAAAGGCACGGGACCGTTCTAGCGACGTTATAGGCAATTGTTCTAGCTGCCTTCTAGGGACGTTCTATTGACCAATCGCGCTGCCTAGATCAACGCTGGAACGCTTTCCTAGATCAACCCTAGAACGCTTGGCAAAATACGTGCTCCATGATTTGCTGGATGAGCTCGGCATTAGGATTGGCCATGATGAAGAAGCGCGCTCTCTCCAAGGGAAGCCTGCATGTGGCCATGGCCCCTCCTCACGTCCATGGCATCCCTACTAGAGCATGGAACTTGCAACCCTAGCGCCCCATGCACAACCCATGACACATCGAAAAATGCAAAAAGCCAACTCATACATTGTGCCTGCACACTGGCCTCCCTGTAAATGGCTGACCATTTCCGCCCTGACACGTCATCCACCCCCTCCCCCTGAAAAGCCCCCCCCCCCCCCCCCCGCCCGCTGATTGCTGTGTTCGTTATGCTCATGTTTCAGAGAGCGGTTGATGCCTTTCGTAATGGCGCCTAAAAAACATGGCCAACCCAAATGGCCAAATGTTCTGCAACATGGCATCCGCATCATGCTCCATGCTTAGTAGATACCATGATGCTGTACCAAGGGTGCTATGATGACGGAAATCTTGTGCCGTTGCGGCGCAATTCAATGGGTTAGGTCCTTGATATGTACAATAGAGGGCCTGCACGAGGTCCCAGATGTTCGCGATGGCCTTGTAATTGGCTCGGGGCGGCCTAATGCCAAGGCACCTAGCAATATCGGGCCATGCCTCAAAAAAAATTGGTTGTTTCTTTCCAATTTGGGGAAGCTGCCTCGTAAACGCTTCTACTTGCACGCCTCTCCGACAAGAAGATTTGCACGTCCTGAAGTAGCGAAGGGGTGACCCCCCTAGCCTTCCGGTCAACAAACTCCCCCAACAAGCGGCGGCCCATGGCCATCGTCAAGTGCAAAATATACCAGACTACCGAAGCACGCGGCAATTTCAAAATTGGTTGCATATCGCAACCGGCGTCTTGCAAGGAAGGCGTCCCAAGGAGGAAGGCTGTGTAGTGGTCCTCATCACCCTCCATGGTCCGTTGGATAGCACTACCTTCCCAAGTCTTCCATATCCCCCGTTGAACATGGAGCCCACTTGGGGGCATTTAGACACCCTGATCACCCTCCGGGTCCACGGTTGATCCCCCCCACGAGGATCACCTTTGCCTCCTCCTTGGAGGCTCCCCATTGGACGAGGTCCGTGTCGATGATCCCTTGAATCACCTAAACATAAGACATTGGGGGTGGTTCATACCGTTCTAGTCTAGTCTAGCCAAGCTTGTACCGACCGGTTTCCGAGGCTAACTAGAACAAAACTAGAATGAGTGAAAGGCATTGGGTGAGAGGAAGACCTCCCAATTGCTCTTCCACAACATCCCAAGGGTGTCCATGGCCTTGTCATCCTTGGCCATGCTCAGCACCCAAAGGCCCGCGGGGGGGGGGGGGCGGGCCAAGTGGTCAAAATTGGCCAGAGAAATGGTGAGTTGGGTCCAATGACCCCCGGCCACGGGGTATGCATCCCCCCGGACGATGAATGTCAACAGGAAGGAGCGATCGATTGACCCCACCAAGCCCGGCTGGGAGAGGGTGTACTTGACCCATGAGGCGAAGGGCCATGAGATCCCAGTGGCCTTGGGCAACACCGTGGCAACGGGGTCATCCAATTGCACGGGGGCGACGAACTCCTTCAAATGCTCTTGGAAGTCCCACTACGTGCAAATCGGCCTTGAGTAGGGGCCACCGGGGACGGTGCGGTGGTGCAGCAGATTGCGGAGCGCGTAGAATGAGTGAAAGGCACTAGGTGAGAGGAAGACCGACCAATTGCTCTTCCACGATGTCCATGGCCTTGTCATCGCAATTGGCCATGCTCACCACCCAAAGGCCCGCGGGGGAGCGGGCCAAGTGGTCAAAATTGGCCAAGGAGATGGTGAGTGGCGTCCATTGACCCCCGGCCACGGGGTATGCATCCCCCCGGACGATGAATGTCAACGGGAAAGAGCGACTGATTGACCCCACCAAGCCCGGCTGCGAGAGGATATACTTCATCCATGAGGCGAAGGGCCATGAGATCCCGGTGGCCTTGGGAAACACTGTGGCAACAGGGTCATCCAATTGCACGGGGGGCGACCAAGTCCTTCAAACGCTCTTGGAAGTCCCGCTGGGTGCAAATCGGCCTGGGGTAGGGGCCACCGGGGACGGTGCGGTGATACTCCAACTTGCGGAGCGTGTAGAGCTCCGAGAGGGTCCTCCACGAGGACTTGGGGGCCCTCAAGTTGAGCGCAAGTTCACACATGGCAGTGGGGGGGAGTAGGGAGGCGGCGTATGCCTCAACGGCGGCCTTGCATGTCTCACGCGTAGTTTGGTGGAAGTGGCGGTGTTCACATATTGGATGGCGTTGCTGAATTGGCGCTGTACTAGGGGGTATGATAGCACCCACGGGGCCAAGTAATGGCCGACCCGTTCATCCTTGAGGCTAGTAGCCCCACTCAAGTCCCGTAGTGCCTTAGAAAAGAGGGAAGTATCCTCCCCGGTTGAGGAGGGAGGAATGGGGTAAGTGAAGGGATGTCTCATTGCAAAGAAATACGAAAGATCTAAGTGTGTGAGAGATGATCATGGGAGAATGCACTATGGGCAGTAGCAAGCCTGCACGGCGGAACACTGAAGAAAATGGCGCTTCTTGGTGGACATTATATCGTTCTAGTATTGATCTAGTCTAGCCTACAACATCTAGGCTAGAAGTTCTGGGCTAGAACCAAATGGGGTCTTCTAGTGTGTACCAAGGTTGGTGCTACCACCAAACCATGCCTCTTTGCATCCCCCCCTTGCACGTGGCTTTGCCGTTGTCCGAGGCACCGCAGAGTGGCTTGGGCTCAGCAATAGTTGACGAGGCATTTCACTCACCCTTCAGGTGTATCTGTTTGCTTACCTCACAGTCCTCCCCATGACTACTCCTCGTTTCCGGAGTCCACCATGCCCCCACTGCCCGCGGTTCTCACTAACCCGCCCAGCCGGTTTTTGCGCTTTGCTAGAGCGCGATTCTATACCGCGCTTGCCATCTCTCTTGGGTGCTTACAATTTGTCCTGTGTGGCCACTCTGCACACGTCTCCTTGCCGGGTCTTCACGAGGCTATTCACAGGGTGGGGCATTGCCACCTAGACGCCTTGCGTCTTTGCAACGCATGGCAGTGTTGACGCTGAAAAGAAGGTTATGTGCCGTTGGCGATTTGCAAATGACCTTCACCATGAATGGTGTGCTTCTGACCGATACCGTGGACATCAAGACCCCCGTGAGTACAATTCATCATCCACTGTCTTGTTGCCATCGCGCACTGTGTGCTGTTTTTGCTCTTTGCACAAAAGGTTGATGCTAGTTCTGACAAACGGCTTCCACAGTGGAATCCGTTCTTCCGGCGCCCATATGGGAATTCGTTCAGGGACCAGATCTGGTAGCTTCTGAGCCCCGCGGAAGCCGGAGTTTCGGGGCACTCAATACTCTAATCTGGTTCTTGACTCCATCTCACAACGGCTACGTGGGTAGAGTGGCACAAGAAGGATGCGGCGGGGCAAGGCACCACAGTCTTTGACATGCCAGCCCGTCGGCTCAATGTTCCACATGTCGCGCCGGATACCCTCCACCGGCGCATGGTGAGACGGAAGGCTCGTGCCATTCCGTCCACTTGTTTATCCTCCACTGTGTCTAACCAGGTAAGAAATGCGTTGAGCACTTGCGGGGAGGGGGGGATGTCCGCGGTAGGCCCCCGGCTACTGTTTAGAGGCCTTCAGAACGCTTGGTGCCCATTCCGCCTGAACACGCTGCGTTTTAACATCAGTGGGAGACCCCGCAATAAATTTTCGGGGGGGGCTGGTCACCAGATTAGCAGCCCACAAGAGGATCCATGGGTATAGTTGGTAGGATGTGTCATCCTTAGTTTTCCCCACAACTCAGTAGTCCCCACCGTCGCATCGGTGTTGGGAGTTGTGGGTGTGGGGGTAGTGGACCCCCCGCCCCGTCCAGGAGGAGCCATTTGGGTCGCTAGAACCGCCGAGGCCGCCGAGGCCGACGGTCCGCCACTAGCCCTCCGTGCCTCTACCGGTGTAAAATGTCCAGGGCTGTTTATGATAGGTTGAGCTGGAGGTTTTGGCACCGCCGACTACTGTACATTACAACTCACCAGAGACTGTGCGGGGTCGGAATGTGCCCACGTCATGGAGCCTCTGGAGCCTGTGGAATAGTTACCTCGTTGCACCTGCACCAAAGAGATCCGGCCGGAAAAGGAAGCAAAAACAGGTTCCTGGGGGTGCACCTTGGCAAACTCCGCGATGGCTTGGGAAACCAGTGGGGTTAGAGGCAGGAAGGGGTGGCGTTTTTCCCACTGATGTCGCAATGAGGCTCAAGACCAAGAACACGGTAAACGCGCGCGTTGCGAGGAGCGCCGCTGGATGCATGCCCCCTCCCGAGAACACTGGTAGTGACGACATAGTGACGCCGGCACGACGACAAAATGAGTATCGGCACCATCGCTCATGGTTCCCCGGCGCCCCACCTACTCGTCGTCCGGACTTGTGGATTCGTATTACGGCGACCCATGTGTGTCTAATCCCATGACATCGCTAGCCGCGCCCCCGGTCCAGTACAGAGCCGCGTATGGCAGCATGCCTTCCCATAGTACTGCGACTGCGTCGAAACTACAGAGTAGCTGATAGGGCTTTGCACCCGTTTCAAGAACCGCCAAAGGTAACACGGTTAAGGACCGTCGGCAAAAGAGTGAGGGACCTGGTAGTGACCAGCGCAAAACCAAGAGTTTCCCTCACAAAAACTGAGGGAGGCATGTAGTACACTCGGCCGGATTCCAATGGAAAAACTCGTTCCCCCGCACAGTGCCGGCACAAACGCGTTGTGGCGTGCCCGAAAAGCAAGTAAACCAAACAGCGGGAACTCCACTGAGCCCGGAGTCTTGGGTAGTCAAACGTGCTGCGGGCCAAAATAATGTTAATCAAAGCGCCCGGCATGGGCAAAAGAGAGGTGAGTGGTACTGGGAGGGACACAAACCCCAAAAGCCTCTAATCATCGAATACATGTCCCCACTGTTGGTCACCGGCTTGGCGGGTTTGAGCGACACTGCGGGTCTTTGGGGACGGAAAAATTCTATTCGTGAAACGCCTTCGGCTTGGCGGAGCAGCGGTGGGGGGGGAGGGACGGTACAATGTTGCCTGCTTGACCGTTTCCGGGGGGACCGAGGCTCTGCGTATGTAGGGAGGGCAGCGAGGGGTAGGTCGAAGTAGAAGTGCGGCCGGATGCCCGGGGCCGAATCGAAGTTGGGGTTCATCGGCAAGGGTGGCATGTCCGTGAAGGAACCCACGTACCACGTGATGACCATGGGTTGCCAGATGAATGTGGTGGACAATGAGCGCGTGTCCGGAGTGTTGGACGAGCTGGGGTACAAGAAGACTCTCTTCGTTGCTTGCGAGTCGCGCTGGCAAACCTGTGTAAGCTAAAAATATTGACACTAGTCCACAGTTCGCCACCGTAGTGAGGCCCTCTGCCACTTTGGATTTGCTAACCCTGAACGTAGAGCACGCGGTGAAAACGAAAGTGGCCGCTTTGCGCCAATTCTTGCAATGGTCCGGTTACGTGGTTGTTGTTTTACTTCAAGAGGTGGGCGTTCTGCCTAGCCGATTTGTGTTGCATTGACTGGTGGACATGCACAAGTTGTCAATCTAGACGGGAGTGCCGCAATAAGTGACTTCGAGCACGATGGCCGTGCCATCCAGGTGGTGTGTGAAATCGCCATTGTGCCATTGAGAATCCCATCTGACGAGCATTGCCAAGCAGGCCGATGAGGAGGAGACTGACGTGTAAGTGTGCCAGTACAGGGACGCCTAAAAAGTGTGGGTCGTTCCTCCGATGGCTACGCGCATATGTCGCTCCAGATTGGCGACTTGTGTTGGTGGGAGGAGACTTCCAACGGTAAACACATTGTGTATCTGTCTACACAGAGGCTGCCCCTGTCCCGGTGGAGTTCGTAGCTGGCATGCACTTGCAACCCTTTGTACACGGCATGCAAGGGCCCACATGGGTCACTGCCCAAATTCGCCCAACAAGACGCCTAGACCCCCGTAACAGTGGTCACTGGGTACACCCGGAGGGCAGCCCAGCCCACGCACGGCGGGGGCCAACGGTGGGTCCACCACGGTCCCTAGGGCGAAAAAAATCATTTTTTCCAAAGTTGTTCCCAGACCACTTGGGATGCTCAAACACGTGTTTTTAGCAAGTTTTGAGCCCGTGGTGGCGCGTTTTGAGCCATGGAAAATGCCAAAATGCCTTGAAAATGGGTCGTTTTGGGACCCAAAATGGGTCCAAACTGGGTCAAAAACGCGTTTTTCCACAAGTGATCCTACACCATTTGGGATGCTCAAACAAGTGGTGTTAGCCAATTTTGAGCCTAATTTAACCCAGTTTCGCCCTTTCTGCCATATGTGTGCACCAAACTGTACCCTTCGCGCCTTTGAGCCGTATGGTGGAGCCACCTAGATTTGGGAAGAGGATATACATATATATATATATATATATATATATATATATATATATATATATATATATATATATATATATATATATATATATATATATATATATATATATATATATATATATATATATATATATATATATATATATATATATATATATATATATATATATATATATATATATATATATATATATATATATATATATATATATATATATATATATATATATATATATATATATATATATATATATATATATATATATATATATATATATATATATATATATATATATATATATATATATATATATATATATATATATATATATATATATATATATATATATATATATATATATATATATATATACATATATATATATATATATACATATATATATATATATATATATATATATATATATATATATACTCATAGTCATAGTCATAACCACTTATCATGCCGTCTACTGGAGTTACCGGGCATCTCGCGCCGACAGGTGGCTCCTGCCTCGCTCAATCCCGTGGGTCCCAGGGCTGCCTGAGGTGGCCCACAGCATAACGGAGGAGACAGAGGACCGGGGATACCGGGCAACCAGGCTTTGGGGGCAGTGGCGACTGCAAAGCGTTAGCATTAGCAACGGCGACGAACGCTGGCCCGTTTGTTCGCCGGGGGTAAGGGGGCAAGGCACAGCAATGCAGCAGCATCGCAACAAGCAGGAAGCAAAGGCTTCACCGTCCGGCGCAAAGCGGCAACCAAGGCACAAAGCAGCACGCATGCGGCGAAGCAAGAGCGGACTCTCCGGGGTTCGCATACCCCCGCCATCGTGGAGACGTCCAGTACCCGTGACCCCACGTAATCCACAGTCAGCTGCGTACTCGTAAATACCCACCACCCCTGACTCCTCATATCCCACTGCCAGCACGTAATAACCCTTTTATGCACGGCCAGGATTTCTGGGAGGCTCCAGCGGAGCCTGGCCCTCAGCCTTCATCGCCCCCGTGTCCCCACAAAGTACGCCGCCGACCCACCGCATCAGTCCCCTAGTATAGTACAAAAACACGGTATCAACTCCACGTCCCCGTGGCCCTGAGCAGCACCCACACCCCAAATGTATATACTGTGCCGGCACTCCTTGTCATGGGCCAGAACCCAATCAGCTTCGAGGCATCCTCTTGCCCACGCATAATATAACCTGAGGGTCTATAGGGGGGGACGCTGGCCGCTACGCGACGGGAGTGGCGCAACCAGTGAATATCGCTGGGCGGGATTTGGGCTGGTGGGTGCCGTAGCTTGATTATCGACCCCCTGTAGGGGTACCCACCAGGCTCGCCCCGGGCTGTGGTAACCAGGTGCACCCCATCTGGCCCACATACTTTGCCCTTGCGCCTACCCTTGACCCTTACCTGCACTGTTTGGCCAGCTCCCGTGGTTGCGCCTCTTCCGCCACAGCAGCGGCCAGGCAGGCCGCAGGTTCGGCCCCCACCGACGACGTGGCGAGCCTACTTATAGCATTGGCCCGCGCGTCACCCCCCGGACCACTCAGCATGCTGCTCCTCCTCTCTCCCCGCCTCTAGCCGACCGGACTGGCGCCCCCGAGGGGTACGTCCTTACATTGGTGAGGCGACCGCATACTTTTCGCTACGACGCCGCGCAGTACCGCTGTTGCCACGCGGATGCCACCTGCGAGCCGCCACCATACGCACCACCGCTACCGCAAGGCCATGGTCAGAGGTTAGACTATGTACATGCCCGCAGGCACGGTCCCTCTAGTTTGTTAACGGGGCCAGGGGATGCCCCTACGTGCCCCCTGAGTTGGTAGAGGGGCTGGGGGGACACCCCAGTACCGCCATGCATCCCCGCAGCCCCCCCACTGTACGGTTCCCCAGTACCGCCGCGTACCCCCACCGTACGGACCCTAGTACCGCCGCGTATACCCCCAAGACGCCAGTACACCGCCACCTTGAACTCCGCGTGCCCCTCGTGAGTGCTCCTCCCAGGCTGCCACGCAGTCTCCAAGCCGCCCGCCATACTGTCCACCTGATAACCTCGCCGTCATATCCCTCTACGCACACATCACCACTTCGTCGCCGCTCCCGTGGCCTGCAGGCTGTCCCCGCAAACCTGTGTAACACTCCCAGGGGGCGCCGTAACGCCGTACCCCCCAGACAACTCCGTGCACCCTCGGCGTATCCCGAGCAACCACTCCCAATACTGCCATAGCCAGGCCGCCAGTAGAGACCCCGGTGCCATGGGAATACCCTACAGGGGTTTGGGCCTTATTACCCTAGTCGGGACGACCCATGACACCTCACTGTTGTATGCGGCGACCCGGCGCAGGCGGGTGAAGCATCCCTGTCCGACCCTCATGCACGGAGGCAGTACGGCTCACCATCAGGCTGGCACGACCTGTCACATCGCGTTGGCCGTCATACGCCGCCTGCCAGCACCGCACAATCAGGCCATGAGGGCACTGCTTCTCAGGTGCTACCCCCTCCGCTGCGTCCAGCGTAGGGACGGTAGCAGGTGCACCCACAATTCCTAACCCCATCAATCTGCAACACCCCCGGCCCCCACCACGCCGTCACCATTTCCTCCTCGATGCCACAACCAGAGTATCCGCGAGTCGCCCTCCAGAGCCGTCCACCATAGCAGCAGGGGCAGGGCTGCCGACGGCGCTCCAGGGCACCGTACGCCTTCCACTCGGACGCTCTTCAGGCCACCCTGGATTGTCTTCCAGGCACTTGAGGACATCTGTCCAGAGTGCCGCAGTGCCCATCTCGCCTTAGGCCACCCCCTATCGGCACGCTCCTTACATGTCCCGCATAGTGGGGCGGAGGCACATTGATGAACCCAAACTGACGCTGTCTCTGCGCACCCGTGGCATCGCTGCGGAAGCACAGACCGCGACGGAACGCAGCTACTATCACAACTCTGCGACCATAGGTCCTGCCATACATCGCAGCACGCGTCCTGGAGTCCAAGCAAAGCACCCGCCAGCGTGCGTGCTGTGGCACAACTGAGGAGGCTGCGCCTCGCTTCCTCCCACGTGGACACCGGGCGGAGCATCGATCGCCCGTCGGGCATCACCGGCAGGCTCTCAAGCAGCCCGGGCCACCGCGCAACTTTGGGGCTGTGTGTGCCATGTGCCAGGAGCTCCCAACCGTAGTCCCGTAAGACCTCCCCGATGACATCAACCCCGTCCTGCCCCGGGCCCCTGGCGGATGCTAGAACCAAGCGTTGTCCTCCCGCCCGAGCCTCAATGACCGCCGCGAGGCCCAGGGTGTCGAGGGTGTGACGGGCATCGGCAGCCACGTAGTCGTCCTCCTTTGGCAGAGAGAACATGGCCTCCGTGACGGGGCCTTGCGCGTCGTCGCCCTGTACCCGTGCCAGCTGCTTGGAGCCCACCAACACTGCCATGGACCGCCGCTCCGTGACCGCTGGTATGGCTCGTCGCAGCTGCCGGTCATACAGCCACAACGTACCCACGTCAAGTACAACAGCCACCGCCAGGACTGGGAGACTGCACAGAGGTTGCTGAAGGACCGGCAGCACCTCGCGAGGCCAGCCCATGACGTTCCCCACAACTGGATGGTTGGCGTACACCTGGAGCCAGGGATCACTCTGGCCGTCAGGGCTTCTCACCATGGTACCACGCACCAGGGCCCACGATTGCGCCGACACCACGCGGGACCACTCCCTGAATGCCGTGATGTCCTGTGCCACCCAGGAACCGATCCACTGACTGAAGGCACGCGCCACCGCCGCCATCCACTGAGGGAACAAGGACATGGCCTCTTCGTGCGCGATGCACGACCGCGACACCAGCAGTGCGTGCAGCGGTGCCCCCTGAAAGGTTGCCCGCAGGTCGCCGGGAAGGCCGACAAACGGGTTCCACCGCGGACGCTGCAGGATCCTCCCTGCCGGCGGGCAGAAGGGTGTGTCCCCTCGCAGAAACGCGTATACCGCCCTCCTCTGATCTTGCATCGGCAGCTGCATGATCTGGGTGAGCCGATGGTTCCTGCGGGCATACACATCTTCCCCAATGTGGACCATGTCCTCCACAAAGAGCATGGCCTTGGCAGGGCCCCGGGACGACGCCGCTCGCACCGCAGCGAACAGCCGCTTCAGGTCCCCGGGGACGACACCCGCCATCAGGGATTCAGTCCACCTGCAGCCGTGCTCCCTCCACGCCACGAACTCCACCGCCCTGTCTGTCAGGGGTAGCTCCGCCGTGAACTCCTCCACACGCCTGCACAGGAGCACAGCCACCTCCTCGTCCCGCGCACACAGTAGGCGCATGTGGCCAATGTCCTCCTCCGGCCCCCCACAGAAGATACAGGGGTGGGCCGGTATTGCCATACGCGTGAGCTCGCATGACCTGCATGGTGGACAAGCGACCGTCACATGCCCGCAACATATTTCTGTGCGTTTGGCCGTGGTGTACAGCTCCCAGGGGCACCGCCTCGCAGGCGCCAGCTAGTGACGTGTGCGCCCTGGTGCGTGCCGCTAGCGAACGCCACTCCATCTCCCGGACTTGCTGAAGGGCTTGCATGGATGGCACACGCGGCTCGAGCTCTCCATTACCCCCCGGCACCAAGAGGATGGCGTGCGCCTTTGGTAGGACGAGATGGACAGGCAGGGCCATTGCACGGGCCGCGGCAGAGTCCGGCGCCTCAAGCGGGACCGCCGCCAAGTGCGAGCTGTGCCTCACCACCCAATAGTGCGGCACCCCAACTCGGCGTGGCAGCCGCCGCAGCCCCTCCACTATCCAGCCCAGTGCGTCCTCGTTGACCAGATGTGATGTCGGCCCCTTGATGCCACGGTACAGACCTCCTGCGCCCTGCGGAGATGCGCTCCTATGATGGACGCATCCATCACGTGCACCGTGCACGCTGACGGGGGCGTGTGCAACAGGTATGCCGCCGCGCCGATGATCTCTGCCTCCGGGACCGTGCCTTAGATGGCACCCGTCCACGTGGGGATTCCGTGGCTGGCCACTGCCACGTTTGTGGCGTCGTCTCCTTGGGGCGACGCGTCAGACGATGTAACTGTAGTCGCCACCGGCACCCAACAGTACCGGTGGGGTTCTAGCCACGCCACGTCGGAGTGGGGGCTCTGCACCACCCTTCCAAGGGACGCCGCACTCGAGGCCGTGAGCTCCGGGGACAGGACTACCTTCGGCCTATACACCGCATGTGGTCTCCAGTCCAGGTCACATCCACGGACTGACTTGATGGCGTCCAGGGCGGTGGTATACTCCGCCCCCCAAACCGTTGCGGAGCAGGAGGGCTGGTACACCAACACATATCCCTGTTCCACCGCGCCGCCATCACGCAACGACGTGGCAGCGACGTGTGGATCGTGCGGCACGTTGGACATCCGAACCACTTCCGTGACCGAGCACTCATCCGGATCCGGGACAGGGCCTGCTGGTAGCAGAAGGACCATTGCCCTATCGGCCTGTACTCGTCTAGGTTGCCCGTGGCTGTGCCCTTGGGCATCAGCCAGATAATGGCCTCGTGCCACGACTCACGGACGTCCGCACCCCGCAGGATTGCCCTGTACGCGTGCACCAGGAGCCCCTGCACCGGTTCAGGCAGCTCCGCTATGAGGGCAGCCGTGACCCGGTTGGACCCCGGAGCTTTGTCGTCCGCCACGGCCTGCCTCACGGCGTCTTTAAGGTCCTGCAGGGTGTAGTCCTGCACCGACCTCCATTCCTCAGGCACCCCCCTGGGAATGTGGGCCCGGACCAGCCGCTCGAAGGCCGGCAGGTTCACTGGCCGCTTGGCGTACAACGCCTCCCAATACCTCTCGACTCGCCAATGACGTCCGAGGCCTCCAAGAGCACCTTCTCCGACTCGCGGACGCGTACGGACCACAGGCCCGACGGGGCATAGTTCACCACGTTGATGGCCCCCCGTATCGCCGTCCATCGGAGCTGCAGATCCGGTACCCTGCCCCGCCAATAGTCCTTGATGGACCGGCGCCCGTTGCTCCTGAGGACACCCCACAGCTCCTCCACGCGTGTTTCTAGCTGGCGGAGCTGTTGGTCCAACGCGGCACGTAGGTCCTCCACCGAGGAACGATAGGTCAGGGTCCACCCGCCGGTGGCACATGGTGCTGGGACGCACAGCATAGAAGGTAAAAAGTGGTAGGAAAATGCTGAGCATATTGCTCAGGATATTTGGGGATGCTCAGCATTCATGCTCAGCAAATGGGACTCATATTGCAAGGTTGATCTCGGAAGTCCCAGCCAAAATTTCTTCCGAGCTCCCCCGGCACGGTCGGCTGGGGAGCCCATGGAACATTCCTACCGATATCGGTTGCGTTTTGGGACCCGATTTGGCTGCCAAAACTTCCGAGCATCTTTCCGAGGGATTTAAAAAACTTCCAAGCGTTTTTCCATCAGTTTTTTGTACAATGACCTACACCGTTCTTGGTTCCCAAATCCCACACCTCAGCAAAGAAACACACAAAAAGACAAGCATGACCGTTCACTTACGCTTGAAATGTGAATGCTCAGTGCCTTGCCTGTTCATTTCAGCTTGAACTGTGAATGCTGTAATCTCCTTCGCTGAGCATGTGCACAGGACAGCCATCGCTTGACATGGCATCCACATCCACCACCACACGGCGATACTTCTTGGGTTGAGGTTGGGGTTCAGGGTTGTCACTGGATGATGAGGAAGAATCTGAGGCACTTACTGTGGAGGCACCAGATAGGTGCACAGCATCATCATCCGAATCATTATCCTCGGGACTGCTACTGCTCCCACTATCACTGCTGCTGCTGCTGCTGCTGCTGCTGCTGCTGCTGCTGCTGTTGCTACTGTTACTGCTGCTACTGCCACTGCCACGAGGGCACACAAGTTGCTGCTCAATGTCGCTATCAACAATGGGTACACGCGCCAACTTCGTACGCCTCAGGGGTTGAACACGCTGCTGCTCGTTCAAACCCGTAGGACCTTGAAATGAAGCAGCACTGTCCTCGCCCTCCGAAGGGGGTACAATATCAACTGTCGCAGGGTTAGAAACTCGGCTTTGAGGGATGGGCCCCACACGTCCCTTACCCTTTCCCTTGTCCTTCAGCGCCTTACGGCGTGCAGCACAGGACTTAAATGTGGCACGGCTCTTCAAACCCAGTTTGGGCCACTTGCAGACAGCTTCCCTGTCCAGTGGTACCCATTGACGGACACCACGCTTTGAGCCACAGGTCCCACACAGACATACCACATCACTCTCGGGATTTGCACCTGGAAAGGCGCATTTCACCGAACGGGTGTCTGGGTGCATATATAGGGAGCAACCACCTCCCTCCTGGAAATCCAGCAAATGCTCTGAGAGGCTTTGGAAGACCACATGCCACACGGCATTGGCAGCAACCATGCACGCCTCAAGAACAACGTTTCGTTGCACGGGCGCCCAAATTTTGGCACAGGGGATCTTCTTTTTTTTCTGCACGAACTTCTGATACAGCTCATGCTTCAAACTTTCACTAATACTGGCATCTTGCCTGGTACTAGTGACGGGGGCATATCTCTTGGCCACCCTCAGATCCCGCTCGCCGGCCTCATCGGAATACAGCATGGGTGTCCGTGGATTAAACCATGTGTGGGACCACCCATGCATATATAAGGTTGCAGTGCAACCTTCTTCAGCAAACTCGGCGATGATGTGCACAATATATGTGTACAACATCCCCATAGCTTGCCATGTGACAGTTGCCAGGTTATTACAACCATAGCATAGATGCACCATGTGGCAAAATGCCACCACCAAGGAATGGAAAGGCAGGGGGAGCACCATACCCCCTGCTAGTCTGCCCATGACTGTGCGGGCCTCGCGACCTGTGAGGCTAATGCCTGCCTGAAATCTACCTCGTACGTGACGCATGTGCTGCCTGCTATCAGGTGGCAAAGATCCAGGATCATACCTCCTTGCCACATGTGCTATGACCTGGAGTAGCTCATGGTTGTAGGGCGCTGGTAGTGTTCGACCTATGACACCCAGGATCCTGGAGGCTGCTCCTTTGGTGTTGTGCAATACAGGTTGCACAATATATACCTCTTCCAGGTTAGAAACCCCCTGAAACTTATGGGACCCACGCACACCATTGAGACATCCCCCTTTGTGCAAAAAGAGTTCTCCCGCCCCATCCTTATTCACCCAGGGACACGCCACACAGCCCTTTTGCCGGCACTCAGACCACAAATGGTGGTGATCGGCAGTGATTGCCCCGAGCCTTATCCGCAGGGTGGTGTTGTACACTGCACCAGCATACTTCATACGTTGCTTAAATTTACAAGAAGGCAGTGCTTGTAAGGCCTCTGCACGTTTGGGTAGCCACTGGCAATCACTGACCTTGGGAAGCTCTTGCCAGGTCAACATGTCTGTGCACCTAGGCACATTGCCAGACATTGGGAACCAGTGTCCCTGGAAATCAATTATACTGATTTTTGTGTTAATATTTGGACGGCCCCGGGGCTGGTAACCGTCGGCGTAGAGTCCTAAGGTCAGGGTGGCATGGGGTGGTGGGGGTTTCTGCCGGCCTTGGGCAGCCAATGAGCCACACTTCTGTAGAAGTAGGTGGCACAGCTGTGGTAACAACTTCCTGTTGTCCAGGGAGTAGTCCACTGCAGGAAGATGCAGGTCCTCCTGTTGCCTTAAAGCAACCATTGACCAACCAACCCCTGGTTGGAGATGGTCTAAGGTGCGCAAGACAGCGGCTGGCACCACATGCTCATGGCGAAGGCGAAGTACAGCGGCCTGGCACTCTGGTGCTTGGGTGACTGATGTGGCCTGTGTGGTAGGCAAAGGGCCAAGGGACCTACGCACAACTGTGAAGGTGCCACTTGGGGGGCGCTGTAGCTGGTCTAGGTCCTTGGCCTGCAAGGGGGTGGCCGTGGGGAAGTTCATGGCAAAGGCTGACACCATGAATTGATCAGCTGGAATAGGGCATATGCTGGCAAATGCCTCCAGCTTGGAGATCTCCCCCTTCACCCATATAGCATGGTTGTTCACAACAAATTCATGGTGAAACATGGTGCCTGGAAAACAGAAGATTGCAGTGGGCCACTGTTTTGGTTGGTTTCAAAGGAACCATGTATGGAAAGCCCCAACCAATACCTGTCACCACAACCTTTTTTTGCCAGGATTGCTCCAACCAGTTTCGAGATCCAAGGGTCCAAAGTGTGCTCGACTATCCGCCCCCTCCCTCTGCGCCACTGTTTTGGGAGGTTTCAAGGAAACCATGTATGGAAAGCCCCCACCAGTACCTTTCACCAGAATTGGAGCACGATGCTCCACTTGCCTGCGGGAGGTCACGGCCCCCCGAGTCACCCACACCACCACCCCCTCCCCCTCTGGCCCGTAGCGTGCCCCGGCCGCGAACCAGGTCACTGTCTTCTTACTCAGCTGTGCAAGCACCATCTGGACTTGCACAGCTGCAACAGCCGCCAACAAAGCTGCGCAGTGGGCAGCCCGCATGCCCTTGGGGTCCTCCGCATCTTCTGCTGCGGCGGCGGGCTCTGCTGCTGCTGCTCCTGCTGCTCCTCCGACTGCTGGCGCCTCCCACAAAGCGGGGGTGGCTGGCGAAGGGTTGCTGGCACCAGCACTGCTATCGGCGCTGGGGTTCCCACTCCCAAGTTCAGCCAGTCGACCCGAGGAGATGGGGACGGCGGCAGGAGCTGGTGGCTGGGCGCGGGCAGCCAGGGCAGCAGAGATGGAAGACATCAGAGCGAAAAAGAGGGCTGATGAAGACCCAACACAGTGCATCCCCAGCTTAGGCAGGGGGGGGGGCTTCTGCGGTCCCAACCTGGCCCTGGCCCTCACCCTTGGCCTGCAACCATGCACCTAAGATGGTAAGTCGCTGCCGCTTTGGTGCGCCCTCGGCAGAAGGTTTGGGGGCTGGGGCCAAAAGAAACTCAATGCCCCACAAGACACCGTGCGCATGGTACGTGGGTTGCTGGTCTGTTCTGAAAACCTCACCGTCGGGGGGGGTAACCACCTTTTCCCACGTGCCTGAGGGGGCTTGGTCCCACACCCGCCAGCCGTCCTTTTCCCCGAAAACCTCTACCACATGTGCACCTGTGATGGTGGCTCTGAGGGCGCTGTGAATCGTTGCATGTGGGGACTCGCAGAAGGCATCGTTTATGATAACCCTCAAAACCTCGAACGGAACATGAATAAATGAGAGGGGGGGGAACTGCACGTTGCAGGAAACTACTTTTTTGGACCGCTTCTTGATCTTGGCCTCTTTGAACCAAGTAACTACATCGCTCTGGGTCCACTTTAACTCGCGAATGGTACTGTCCGGGTGTGTGGACAGTATTGATTTCAAGTACATGTAATGTACACGCAGCCTCTCTTCAGATTCCTCTGCAAAGGTCCGGTCCGTGTTGTATTTCGGATCCGGACCAACAATGCAGAGGTTTCTGTATTGTACACCGTACGAGGTCTCATGTTTGCTGGGGCTTGTCTTGCCCACAGCCTCCCGTGTCGTCAAGACAGGGATTGAAAAATGCTTATGCATAAGCATAGCCAGCAAGGTATCCTTGGGCTGGATGCGGTATGCATCAGGGACGACCCTGTCCAAAAAAACCCTTAGCATTCTGGGTTCAATGGTCTCGGACGGCTTATGCCGCAGGCACAGTGCTGCTAGGGCGTGTTGGAGGCGCGATTGTGTATCACCCGGTTCGGGAACTTCGGTATTGGCTGTGTCCGCGTCAATAAGCTCGCCCTCAAGCTCCAAATCTTGTTCCGGGAGCTGCTGAACGGGCTGGGGGGGCTGAGCGGACGAAGACGAGGCACTAGCGGCACTGCCTTGACTACCATAAATGTCTGTTGCAGGTGACAAAAAGTGTTCTGAGCACAAAAAGGGAATACATTAGTGAGTCTACTCAAAGGGGCCTAGGTGAGAAAGCGACACACATGCAAAAAGAAAACCACAAAAGCAGGCACAAAGCATCACAAGGCACAAAGGGCAAACATTCATAAGCTTGAGTACAGTGTTCTCGATGCAAGTTTGTAGGCAAAGCAGCCACCAAGGATCAAACTGGCGTTGCACATGTCAAAAGCAAAAGTCCAAATTCACAAAGGAGCACAAAGGGGAAGCAATCATAAGCTTGAGCACAGTGTTCTCCATGCAGTTTTGTAGGCAAAGCAGACAAAGGGTAGACAAACATTAGCTTCAACGTGCTGTTCTCCATGGCATCTTGCAGGCAAGGTAGGCACCAAGCATCCAACCAAAATTCCACTGGGTTCGGGCTGAAAAATTTCTTCCGAGCTCCCCCGGCATGGTCGGCTGGGAAGCCCATGGAACATTCCTACCAATATTGGTTACGTTTTGGGACCGGATCTGGCTGCCAAAACTTCCGAGCATCTTTCCACCAAGCATCCAACCAAAATTCCACTGGGTTCGGGCTGAAAAATTTCTTCCGAGCTCCCCCGGCACGGTCGGCTGGGAAGCCCATGGAACATTCCTACCGATATCGGTTGCGTTTTGGGGGGCCGATCTGGCTGCCAAAACTTCCGAGCATCTTTCCAAGGGTTTTCGAAAACTTCCAAGCGACGGACCGAAGCATATCGCATGCACGTCGGTACAGATTTCCTAAAATTGCCACCCGTAACCGGACAATATTGGTCTCTCTTTCAATGTTCTATGCTGGGCACCGGTGGTACATGTGGTGCTGTAGCAAGGGAGTCGCTTCCTGGGAGTGGAGTCCGGCCGCCGCCGCGTCCCGTTGCCACAGCTCATGGGCGCGCCACGCCAGGGCCTGCTAATCCGAGAGGACCTGGGCCAGAGACGCCTCCGTTTCCGCCTGCCCGTACGGGTACTGCGGGTCCACGCTTGATGGCATGCGCACTCCCGTGACCTTGGACACGTCATCACGGAAGGCGTAGAGCAGGTCAAAGACCGCTTGCACCTCCGACGTGCCCATGGTGGCAGTGTCATGGTCCGACGAGAGCCACGCCTGCAGCCGCCGATCCCCGCAGGCCTTCTGCAGTACTGCCGCCGCCGCCTCACGAACCCCCGGGGAGTCCGGGCGTATGGCATGCAGCCTGCCTTGGGCGTGCGAGTAGGCCATCCTGGTGACCCTCTCTTAGCCGGCCACCGCCAGCGGGAGGTCCAGGACCACAGGGCCATGATCCGACCCAAGCGACGCTGGAGACCGCCCCGGCGCCAAGTGTGGGCGCTCACTCGCCGCCCATGGGACCAGAGGCGAGTTCAGAAGGAAGGAGTCCAGTCGGTGCCCTGCTCTCGTGGGCCTCCTGTCCTCCTCCCGTTCCGGGCCTGCCCTGTGGAAACCACACTGTTCCCACAGGGCTTGGAACCTCCTCGTGGTGGGGTGCCACGGGGACTCCAGCCACACGTTGAAGTCCCTTCCGAGGAGCACGGCCCTGGTGCCACCCGCGCTCTTGGCCGCCGCGTACATGGCCACGTCAGCCCAGAAGGACACCTTAGACGCCTAGGAGTCGCCGCCGCTGCCCGGGCCGTGGACGTTGATGACCGTGAGGCTGCCACTTGCGGTCACCACATCGAGGGCCATGGCCTTGCCCGGCACGATGTCCACGATGTCTCGAATGTCCGCGGCGAACACGTCCGCCCGAAGGGCAATCAAGAGCCCGCCGCGCACCGCTGCCGCCGACGCTGCCTAGGCATCCACCCCTGGGTACGCATGATACCCATGGTGACACCACTGATTCTCCGAGTGCACCACACCCTGAGGGTCCTGCACGCCGGTCTCCTGGAAGAGGCCGAGGATGGCACCCTCGGCCTTCATGATGCCCGCCGCCACCGCCTCACCGTCAAGCATACCTGGGGCTACTAGTACGCCGTCCCCTCGCATCGAGCCCTGGAGGTTCCAGGACACCGCCGCTCGGGTGTCGGAGGCGGGGCCCCTTCATGGCTGCACGTGTGGACCGGGGCCCCCCGCCGGATCCGGATCACTGGACGGAGGGGGGCCACCAGCAGGTCCAGGGGGACCACCCGCACCCGGCGCGGGTGGCTGGCGAGGTGGCCCCTGTCCCCGTGGGCCTCCGCCCGAGGCGGCCGTAGTCTGCCGAGACCCGGCAGATGCGGCGGGCTCCCCACCTGCCTGTCCGCCGGATGTACTTGCCGCCGTACTCCCTGTAGAAATCACCGCCCCACGCCGTGCTGCAGACCCAATCGCTCCAGATCGCGCCGCCGACGGCGACGCCCCGCGCTCCTCCGCAGAGCGGGCACCCGTGGGCAGCATGAGCGCTCTGAACCTCGCCTGGGCCGACGCGAAAGGCCCCGCCTGGCCCCCCGGCATCACGCCAGCCAGCATGGCCAGCGCCTGGTCCCGTTGCGCCGAATCAGCTGCATGGTCCCGCTGGATGTGGTCCAGCAGGTCCTTGGGGTGGAGTTGCGTGGGCCGGCAGTGCTTGCCAGCTCTCCATGTGCAGTGAGTGACCAGCCCCATCCAGCCGAGACCAGGGGCAGACGTTGATCGTCTTCGTCCCACGCAGCTCCGTGGCCAAGTCACCGCCGAAGTGCCGCAGCACGGACCGAATGGTGGCATAGGCGCCATATTGAGGCGGGGGGCTCCTCTTGGGCGGCGGCTTGGGCACTGCTTTCGGGGCCGGCCTCGCCGCCGCGGCCGGGGATGCCGCAGGCCGTACCAGTGGCATGCTTGGTGGCTGCGGCAGGTGCAGCATCCCCCCCACGGGAAACTGCTCCTCCACCCAGTGGCGCCTCGCGTCGGCGAACTTCTCCCGGTCGCCCTCGACCTTCCACCCGGAAGTGGAGAACGCCAGGAGCCACGGCCCCATGTTCTCCGCCATGACGAGGCGGAGGGCATCTCCTCCGCTCTGCCGGCGGGAGCGTGTCGCGGCCGCGCCTGCCACGGTCCCTTGGAGGTACAGCGCCTCGCCCCCGTCGCCACTCAGTGCACTAAGGTGCAGGGCCTCCAGGTCGGCGGGGCAGACCGTGAGCACCGTGCCCTCTCCGCGATCGTACAAGCGCAGTGCCGAGGAGTGGGGCTCCAATGCCGCCACAACCCAGCACCACGCCCGCGACACGCTATGCAGCAGTGCCAGCGAGGCTGCTAGCCTGTTGCTGGAGGACTGCGCTGCCGGGGCCGCTGCGTAACCCTGCAGCGCCCTGCACATGACAGCTGCATGCTCAGCCTGCCACATGTTGCTCGGGGCTATGGGCCAGACGTCCTGCCCCTGGATCGCCGGCGGTCGCATGACCTCCACGAAGACCACCGGCGCTAGCGGGATGTCCTCGGCCGTGCACCTGTGTGCCCTGCGCACCGGCCCCAGCTCCCTGAGGCACTCCCGGAACACCCGGCAGCAGGCCGGGCCCCTGGACTGCTGCCTGCTGAGCCGGCACGCGGTGACGACGACCAACTCCAGTCCCCCTGTTTCCACCCAAACACAGGCCCAATACTCCGCCCCTTCCAACACCACCAGCCGCCCCATGTCCGCGATGCCCTCCGTATGGGTGGGAGGCACGCTCTCCACCCTCAGCCACCGCTTGGCGCTTTCTTCCCACGGCTGGGGGGCATGCATCCGCTGCTGCTGCATCGCGTCCTGCAAGTGCTGCAGGGACACCGTCATCAGCATGGACATCCCCCCGTCCGCTGCCGCCGCCATACACAGCAGGGCATGTTGCATGCGCGCCCCGGGCAACCCCACGCTTTGCTGGACGTCCGCCACGCCCAAGGCTGTGCGGGGCGCCGGCATGGCATCCAACACCGCTGCAGGCAGCTCCCCTAGGGACGGCAGACGCGCGATGGGCCCCATGTCCCTATTGGGGACCACCGCCGCCACCCACCGCCTGTCCAGCGTGGACAGGAGGTTGCCCGGCCTCGGCACCCTGAGGAGGGTACCGATGGCGGACATGAGGGCGCACACGCCACAGTCCTTGGTGTTGCCGGCCGGCTGCTGCACCTGTGTCGCCTGGGCCTCCGCAAGCAGATGCTCTGCACCCGGCCACCCCGCCCTCTGGCCCCTGGGTGCCATGCGCATCGTCCGGGCCGCCATGTCCCATGTGTGCGGCCACTGGGGCGGGGCCCCCGACACCACACGCCGGTCCAGCGGGTCCACGGTCAACCGCATGTCAGGGGCCACAAGGTGGTGGGCCGTCCAGTGCCGCATGCTCGGCGTCTCCGACCGGTCGAGGTACACCGCCTCCGAGCCCCCCAGCTCGACGTACCTCGCAATGAGGAGGGCAGCCGGGGTTTGGTCGTGCCGCTGGCCCTCCCGCCCCTCCCTCGGGAGCATCATGGCGTGGGGGGCCAGGCACTGCACCACGTCGGCTGCCAGCGCGACCACGACGTCGCTGAGCTCCACCCCATGGTCCGCGGCCACCAGGAAGTGGTGCCTGGGCTTGGAGTACAGGTGCTCCAGGGCGCCCCGCAACTCAGCTGGCGGGGGAGAGGCGTTTCCGCAGTCCCGCAGCCAGGGGAGTGCGCCCGGGAGATGCCGCCCTGCTCCTCTCGGCCAGATGGCGGCCCTAAGGACCGGCAGGTCGCGCCAGACAGCTCCAGCGACCGGATCGCGCCAGGGCTGTGGCCTATCGGCTCCCCATTGGAGGACAGCCACCACCACATGCGTGGTCAGGGGCTCTGCCGCGAGCTGCAACGCCGTCCCCCCGTCGGTCTCGATCACCGTGCCCCGTGGGGCAGTGAAGTTGTGGCCACCGGTCCCACGGACCGCCACCCATCCCCACAAGACCGCCACTGTCTCCCAGCTGGGGTGGCTGGTTCTCCTGGGCAGGACCACTACCGGCGGGCACGGGCTGTTGGTGGCCCACATGCGCCATTCCACTCCCACCAAATGCTCGTGACCAGGGGGCCAGAACACCTGGGGCCATGCGTCTGGGAGCCGGCGATGGACGGCGGTCCACACCTCTGCCCCGTCACCCGCGTGAACTGGAGTCCTTCCAGGATGTCCCTGTCCACAGGGTTGGGGAGGCGGGCAGTGCGAACCTCCAGCCCCCGGCCCAGGCGAAACCCTGGCCCCTCTCGGTCTCCCAGCAGCAAGACCTCCGGGTCCGTGGCCGCAAGACGAGCCGCCACCGTGGGGAGATGCAGGGAGACAGTCCACGGCTGGACAGAGACGGGCTCGCGCGGGAGGTCAGGGCAAGCCGCGACAGCACTGCCATCCCTCGCCCAGCTGAGCGCTCTGTCCCACCACTGCGCCCACGCACCCGGCGCTGCCGGCAACGACCAGGACAGGTACGTCATGACCGCCTTAGCCTGCCACTCGCGAGGGTGCATGCCGGCAGGATGTGTGTGCCACGTGCACACCCACCCCAGGTTGGCCTCCTGGACGGTTACCATGTCCCTCCACGGGACCACCGGGAACGGAGTGAGCAGGGCCGCCATGCCACATGGCAACGCCACCGCCCACTCGGTCAGGCCCCCACTCTCCACCGCATACCCTACCGCTGGGAGCCCTCCTCCTTGCGCCTTTACCACCACTATATATATATATATATATATATATATATATATATATATATATATATATATATATATATATATATATATATATATATATATATATATATATATATATATATATATATATATATATATATATATATATATATATATATATATATATATATATATATATATATATATATGTATATATATTACTACACCCCTCTTCCCTTAAATTTAGCTAACAAGCAAGCAAGCAAGCACGTCACCATTCGGTTTTGGCCATTGCCCCTTCCCAGCGCCTCGGGCTTGACTCCACTTTGGCCATCCTAGAGCCTAGGTGGTGGCCTTGCCAAATCCACGTTTTGAGCCAGAAACTCACGGCTGGCGCCCCGGGGCGTGGGCGCCAAGTCGGGACGTGCCCTCCCAAATTTTGCGCAGTTTTGGTCCAAAAGGAGCCATTTTTGGCCCAAAATAGCCCCAAAAACGGGGGCAAAACGCCAAAAACGAAGGGAAACGGTGGCTACAGGCCATGTGCGGCTTGACTTCACCGCCAAAGAGCCCTCTAGTGCTCTTCAATTCCACGATATGTCCGCGAAATGGCCCAAAAAGGCGCCAAAAAACCCCCAAAATCTGGGCAACGTGCACCAAACACCCCGAAACCAAGCACGGGCCTTATCTTGTGCTATGTGGCTCCAAATCCGATTCCGAGGGCACCTAGTCCACCCGCACCGGTGCTGTTGCAGGGCGCAAGCTGGACCAATGTGCCACGTCATCCAAATTGGCGATCTAGAGAGCCCGGCGCCGCTGCATGTGCTTTCCCAAGGTGCACTCTGTGTGCCGTGCTGTACTGCAGTGGACGTGCTGTTCCACACGGCACCATGCCATGCTGCTCGCCGCCCGGTGCACCTGCGCACACTTTGCTGCAGTGCGTTCGGCGCTGCACCGCCACGGAGTGCGAGCAGACTAACCTTGAACAGCTTCCCTACCCGCCCTAATTGGCTGTGCCACCACTGTGCCTGTGGGGGGGAGGGGGGGGGGTTTACATTCTGTGTGTTGCGCCTCACCGCAATGTGTGTGCTGTGCCTCAATGCACTGCGCGTACTGCGCCGGCCATCACTTTGCGCGCCGTGCCATGCTGCAGCAAGCGGCGCAGTTCTACTGTGAGCGCAAGCCGTGCGGCGCCGCAGTGTCCGCGTGTTGTGTCATACTGCACTATGTGTGTGTTGTGCTGCACTGCAGGTTGTGTGTCGTGCTGCACCGCATTACGGCACGCACAACACCGCATTGTGTGCACTATGGGCACCGGACCGTGTGCGTTGTGCCGCGCTGCGCGGTGTTTGCTGCGCTGCAGGGCACGGTGCTACGCACAGCACTGCGTTGTGTGCGCTGCGCTGCTCCACATTGTGTGCACCGTGCTATCAACTGCACCGTGCGTGTTGTGCACTGTAGTGCTGCAATGCACTGCAGTGCGCCGTGCTGTGTAGTTGTTGCACCACAAGGAGTGAAAGGCGCCGCACCGTGCGGTGCTGTGCATTGTACCCCACTGCGTGTGTTGTGCTGCACTGCACCGTGCGTGCGGCACTGCACCACACTACACTATGCTGCACTGAGAGCGCAATACAGTGCCCTATGTGCGTTGTGCTACACTGCTCTGTGTTGCGCACGGCACTACATTGAGGGTGCTCTGCTGCACAGTGCGTGCCGCGCTCCCTTGGCACGCGCTGGAAGACCCGATCTTGATCTAGCCTAGAACGCTCTAGCTGGAACGTTCTAGCCTAGAACGGTTGTAGCCTAGAACATAGATCGTTCTAGCCTGGAGCGGTCGAATAGGTAGAACATAAAAAAACAAATTATCACAGTGGGTTGGGGAGTGCATGACACACACACTCATAGCAACCAACACACTTGACGCATGGATACGCATATGCCCCCCCCCCCCTAAGCATACACACAGTTTTGCAAAAGCATATGCACAACACAACACACAACATACAATGTCAAGGGTGGGGAGGATGGGTAAGAGGCCAAAAACAATTAATTAATTAAGCACCGCACAAACTCCCCCTCAGTGTCAAGCTATCAGCCCCCCCGCCCCTCTTTCCATGTTGTGGTCTGGGTTGTGGGGCCCCTGCTTGTTTTGCCTAAGGTTAGGGAGGGTATTCCTTTCCTCTTTGCAGGTGTGCTGGTTTTTTTTCCAAATGTGGATGTCAAGAAGTGGGTACACGGTGATACCAAGAGGTTGGCTGTTGGTTTTAGGGTTGCTTGGTTGGTTGTTGCGTTGGTTGGTTGTTGGTTGATTGGTTCTGGCACAGCTGAGTTTGGCTGGTTGGTGGGGTGGTTGGTTGGTTGGTTCGTTGGTTTGTTGGTTGGTTGGTTGTTGGCTAGCTGCTGGGGTGTGTGTGTGTGTATTGTCCACACACATGCTGTGTGGCGTTGCTGCACAGTGTGTCCGTGTGTAAGCCTGTATGTGCAGCAATTGCAAAGGTCGTGGGGGGGGGTTGTGCACATTTCATTTTGGCGTTTCAGCGGCGTTCTAGCGAGGTGTTCTAGCGGCGTTCTAGGGAGCGAAGCGGCGCCGCTAGAACGCCGCTAGAACACCTCGCTAGAACGCCGCTAGAACGCCAAAATGAAATGTGCACAACCCCCCCCACGACCTTTGCAATCGCTGCACATACAGGCTTACACGAAGACACACTGTGCAGCAACACCACACAGCATGTGTGCAGACAATACACACACATACACCCCAGCAACTAGCCAACAACCAACCAACCAACAAACCAACCAACCAACAAACCAACCAACAAACCAACCAACCAACCAGCCAAACTCAGCTGTGCCAGAACCAATCAACCAACAACCAACCAACCAACGCAACAACCAACCAAGCAACCCGAAAACCATCAGCCCAACCAACCAACAAGCCAAGCACCAGTGCACACAGGGGGGGGGGGGGTGCATAAACTGGGAGGAGGGGGGACAAAGCACACCACCGACCCGCACAGCACAGGTCCTGACGCTACAGGAGTGCACTAGGCAACCCCATACCACAGACACACGGTCACACACGTGTACATGGCAGGGAGGACAGAAGGAGTAACGCACCTACCTCTTGGTGTCACTGTGTACGCACTTCTTGACATCCACATTGGAAAAAAAAACCAGCACACCTGCAAAGAGGAAAAGAATACCCTCCCGAACCTTAGGCAAAACAAGCAGGGGCCCCACAACCCAGACCACAACATGGAAAGAGGGGGGGGGGGGCTGATAGCTTGACACTGAGGGGGTGTTTGTGCGGTGCTTGTGTTCAACCTCTTGGCCCACCCTCCCCCCCGTGACATCTTGTGCTGTGTGTTGTGTTGTGCATACGCCTATGCCAAAGTGGGTGGGTGGGGGGGGGGGGGCACTTATGACTATGCATGCGTCAAGTGTGTTGGTTTTTATTAGCGTATGTGTATTACCCCTCCATCCCACCCCCACTTTGGTGTCCCTTAGATGCGACACATGTATGAATGTTTTTGTTCTAGTTGTGTTCTAGGCTAGAAGGTTCTAGCGACGTTCTAGCGAACGACGCTAGAACGTCGCTAGAACACAACTAGAACGAAAATTCTTGGGACTCCAAAATCAGGTGAAAACAGTGAAATTGTGAAAAAAAAAAGTATGGGCCCCCGAGTATGGATAGGGGGGTCCAGGTTAGACACTTCATCCCCCCCCCTCGCCCCGCTGCGGGGGGGGGGGGGGGTGGGATCCCCCTCTTTTTTTCGTTCTAGCCGCTCTAGCCGGTTCTGGGCTAGAACGAGATTGGGTATTCTAGCGTGTACCAAGGGCTGCACCGCACTGTGTGCGTACTGTGCTGCCCGCTGTGTGTTTGTGGTGCCGCACTGCACTGTGAGTGCTATGCCGCACTGCTGTGTGTGTGCCGTGCTGCATGGAACGGTGGGTGACGTGCCGCACTTGTCTTTGGGCGCTGTACCGTGCCACACTTTGTGTGCGGTGCTATGCTACGCTATGTGCGCCGTTTAGTGCACTGTGTGTGCTGTTGCGCCGTGCACTGCATTCCAATGTGTGTTGAGCTGCACCACATCGTGTTCCACACAGTATTGCACTGTGCGTGTTGTTGTGCCGTGCCTTGCAGTACATTGTGTCCTGCGCTGGACCGCACTGTGTGCGGTGTGCTGCGCGACACTGTGCGTGCTATGCTGCACTGCATTTTGTGTGCGTTGTGCCGCACCGCACTGTGTTGCGCAAGGGATTGCTTTGTGCGCGTTGTGCTGCAATGCCCCGAGTATGTTGTGCTGCACCGCTCGGCAGGTGCTGCGTTGCACTTTGCTGTGCTGTGCTCCGCACTGCTTCGTGCGTGCTGTGCTGAGCCGCGGGCGCTGTGTTGCATCGTGCTGTGTTGTGCTCTCTAGTGCTTCCTGCGTGTTGTGCTGCACTGCGCAGTATTGCGCGTGGCATTGCACTGCGTGTGTTGTGCTATTTTGCATTGTGCGTGCCGCGATATACTGCACTGTGCGGCGCACCACACTGCTTAGTGCTCGTCATGCTACACTACACTGCGTGCACTGTGCTCGTGACTGCACCGCGTGTGTTATGCCGTATCGAACTGTGTGCGTTGTGTTGCACTTCACAGTGCGTTCCGCTTGCACTTTATTGTGTTGTGCTTTGTTGCGGGGCTGCACCATGCACCATGCTTGTCCTGCACTGAAGGACAGTGTGTGTTGTGCTACACTATGCGGTGTGTGCTGTGCCGCACCGCCTTGTGTGTGTTATGCATTTTGTGTGTTGTGTTGTGCCTCTCTGTGCGCACTTGGCACCGCACGATGTGCTCTTCTATGCCGTGCACTGCTCTGCACTATGCGCTGTGCTACACTGCACTGTGTGCGATGTGCTGCACAACATTGTGTTGTGCACAAGTGACAAGGGGGCTGAGAAGGAAGGGGATACCGGGGGTGAGAAGGGGGTTGCCCGGAGCAAGGATGCGCCCCGGCAAACCCCCCTCCCCACGCGAGAGGGGTAGCCTTCGTGAGCGACTCACGAAAAGGGGGCATGGGGGCCAAGGGGCTAACAGGGCTAACCGGGCCAATCGGGCTAACCCACAACCAAGTGACCCGGTGCCGGCCCGCCAAGTGACCTTTCAAGTGACCAATGGGGTGGGGGGCTAACCGTGCTATCCGGGGGGGGCGAGGAGGGGGGGGGGGGGGCGCTCCGTGAGTCGGGTCCAGCATTGCGACCCTGTGATTGGCCACGGCTGGCCATGGTAACCAAGGCAGCTTGCCTTTGAGGAGCGGCGGAGCCCTAATATATATCGTTCTACCGTCGTTCGAGCAAAGCATTCTCGCGACGTTCTAGCAACATCTGGCTGAGCTCGCTAAAACGTTGCTAGAACACCCCCAGAACGAAAAAGTTTCCCACTCCAAATTCGGGTGAAAAAAATGAAATTGTGAAAAACAAACCATGGGCCCCCGAGTATGGATAGGGGGGCCCTGCTTGCAACCCTCGGAGTACCCACCACTTACCCCCCCCCCCCCCCCCCCGGCCCCCCTTTTTTCTATTCTAGCGTTCTAGCGCCATCTAGGCTAGAATGGAATTGGGTCTTCTAGTGTGTACCAAGGGCAGGACATTCCACGCAAATATCAGTTAGTGGCAAAAAACACGGGTCAAGTACACGACAGTATAGGCCATGCATCTGTGAACACTCTCGATGGGTCAAAGGGCCTGAATACTAGTCGAACAGAATCGCTTTAGATCAAGCTGAGTTTGACACAAAAAAATGTGGCACTCACTGTGGTGACGTCACATTGCGGAACGAAATAGAGGTGGACGCAGGGCGTACGTCCCCATGACATCAGCATTCCTGCGGAGGACACGCCGCTGCTGCGTGCACTTTAACTTTGTGGCCGTGAGGCTCACAAATGGCTCAAGAACCCAAGTACCGCCCAATTGGGCACTCCAGACACCGTGGGACTAGTGGCGCTCCTGGGGCAGCTTCGAGCAGTGTGGGGGGACCGTTGCGGCGGGCCGCCGGGTGCAAGGCGGCAGAACAACCATTCTGCAAATCTCTCGAACGACGCATTCACAAACTGCTCTGGGACGAGTGGAATAAGATGAACATGAAAATGTCCGTCATCAGATTCACCTAGCGAACACTGCAGCTAGGCCAGGGCATTGTGCCTTCGTCATGCTCCGCCTTACGCCGGGCAACACTCGCTTTTCGTTGCGCCTAGCCATCTTCAGAGCGCTTCCGCTTGCCCGCCGAGGCGGGCTGCGCAGCAAGCGAAGCAAGAGGGCCGGATATGCCGCGGAGACGCAGCTAAAATAAGAGGGACAAACCCAATGGCGTAATGTAGGGAACTTGAGCCGGCTATGATGAGGTGGCTCCTCATGCGGCAGGGTCGCTCCGCTCCACACATCAGGCCCACTAACGTGAGGGAGGGTCGCTGCATGGCGGGCGCAAAAGCCAAGCATTGATCAATCACGGGCTCCGTTTACATCCCCTTACGTGCCCTCTAACCATACCATCACCCGAAACCCAACCCTAACCTTTGCAGCCAGCTGGTTCGGCCATGCGACCCATGTTGATTAGGCTGACCAGGATCATGGCTACTTCTTGCTACATCATTGCTCTCCATTTTGGACCCCAATGCACCTCTGACCCTAGGGCTCGGATCTCACCAAGCGAGTGGAACCACTCTTGGTTTTATAACTCTCTTTAGTGTCTAGGGTGGACCTAACAAGTGCAGCAAGGAGCAAGCACCAAGCAAGCAGCAAGCCATGGGGGGGTCTGCACTTCACTTCTAGACACCAACATCCGCGCCCCCACTCTGGACCCCCCAACCCATACTAGTGAGCATGTATTTGCTGATTCAGAGGTACATCGGTTGGAATATGGTACTGTTTTTCATTTGTTGTGAGTGGTAAAACCAAATTTCACCCCACCTGTGTATGTTCAAAATACTTAGAATGAAATGGGGAATTCAAAAATGCCCTCAAAATGGAGAAAATTTTCGACGCCCCCTCCTGCTCCCAGACCCCCCTTGCCCACGCCGGGGGGGGGGGGGGGGTTGGTGCCACGCCTCACAGGTAAGCGCCTCCCGTGCAGCAAGCAAGCAAGCAACAAGCACGTGCGAAATGGGCAAAAATCACACACAACGTATGAGCCAAAAACTCCACGGCGGCGGTCGGGAACGGGTGTCACACGTGGTGCGCCTCCGTTTCAAAATTTGTGCAAAATGGCCAAAAATTTGCAATTTTGGGGCAACTTGCGTGCCTAAGATGTCCATGGAGGGGTCCAAGTGCAATCCCCTTTTGGGCCCAAAAAACTAGTTGTCCCAGAAACAACCTAGCAGAGTTGCTAAGGCTCGCTGAGACGCTTGCCTCGCAGAAGAAGCCTAGGGACTGAACCCTTCCTATACCTGCCTATGTATGTTTGAGTCTGCCGAGCCTCATGACCTAAGAGCAAGCTGCAAAAGTGGTGTTCTAATTATACGCAAGTCTGCAGGCTTGCTGAACCCGGCGGATGTCTTTACATGGTGCGATGGGGTACGCCCCACGTCTCTCCGCCCCCAGGTGCCCAATTTCTGTGTTGGCACCATAAGGCTTGGGGGAATACCCAGCGCTAACGCCAAGGTATTGGTTTTGTCTATCTACCTGCCTACTACAGGGGAGGGGTGGCCAAAAGCTACGAGGCATGAAAGCGCCTGTTTGCTAAGCGGCTTAAACCTGAACTACCATTGCCACTGCCCACCACAAAACCCTGATAAAATTTCAGGAAACAGGCGGGACAGTGACGCACTCACTACAGGTCCTACACACTCTACTGTGGCACCAGCCCTTGAAGGATGAGCGAACACTGCCGTGCTCTAGCCCTCACCCAGGCCTGCCACACTTACACTCACACGCTACTTGGTGGCGTTCATGAAGGAGGCTGAGGCCCTAGTGGCCCACCTGTGAAAATGCAAGAGAACACCGCGCTACTAAGCAGCTGTGGCCTAACAGGGACGTCTCAACACGTTTCCTTGCTAGGGCTTGGAGGGAAGCAGTGCTCTTTTGGCGTGCACAGCGCATGTATGTGTTGTCCATGAAGAAGACGTGCTATTTCCCATTCGTGATTGTGTGATCGGCGCCCCTGTTTAGCAGGGCTTTGCAGTGTCAACAATTCACCGTGAACCTTTCCCACCTACAAGATACACATGCAGGACAGTTTGGGACAGAGGAACCTAACCAGCCTCGCCGTATTATACGGGTGTCCAACTGGATAATAATACGTTATTCCCAAACTGCCCTATCAAGCAAGCAAGCTTATGGAAGTCCGCCCGTTCTCTTCAAGAACATAGGGCGGAGCCCCACGGTAACCTAACCAAGGGTTATACCGAGCGCACCACGCGTGGCCTACCCTTTAGTGCGGCATATGCATGCACAGGTTCGGGTGTTTGGTGCACAACCGTACACATTTTCTGTTTCAAACGTGCTCGGTGCACGGCCGTACACTTCCCCTCACGTAGGATTTAATCGTGCGCGCCAGAATCTCGTCCCGGAAATCCGAAAAAATGGGTTTTCGGGGCAGTTTTCCCGATCGCCGGGGTCCAGAAGTCGCACCGGCATTTTTCAAAATTTGGGGACGAGATTTGCGGTTTTCGCAAAAATTACGCAGCCATTTGCGCATCTAATTTGATCAGTTACGAGATCTCATCTTTGGGGACTTTCTGACCTGTTTTATTCAGCATTTGGTCCACTGGTATTCATATAAATCCCATTTTCTTGTCCAAAAAAGGTCCCAAATTTGTGTTGCTCCAAGTATGGGGTGTTTCAGGAGAAAACGAAGTGGGTTGCCATCTTGTACGTTTCAAGGGCTATCCATAGAAGCATACATTATCCAATCAAGTGACACTATGTTCAAGCTACAAGCATTTCAAAAATGCCACAAAAGCCGCTTTTTGGGGGGTACAATTTGCAGTAAACCCAATAGAGCTCCACAGGTGCGCCGTATCTTCATGGAGCCCGTCCCAAGACCCATTCCAAGCTATCGGAGAAAAAAATTAGGCACTTTCCACCATACATTCAAAGATATTGACCAATTGTGTGAAATTTGGAGACTTCGAAAATGGCAAAATTGAGGCATTTTGCGCCACTTCACGTTTGTTTTTATGTGAAGGCTCCAAAGAAGTATGCCAAAGTGGTAGATTTTTTGTGGTAGATGTCTTGGGATAGGTCTTGGGACGCCCGGAACGTAAAAACTATGGTCCCAATGCACATAGCCTTGTCGCTATGTTGTGTCTTGTAAAAAGTGCACTTTCCGTCATTACTGACTAGGGTTATAACATATTTGAAAACACCAATGAAACTTGAAAAGCACCAATTTTGCATACCTATTGAGATTCCATCTTCCTGATCTGTGATTGATGGCCATGGATCGCATTGGGCACCCTTGTGGTGATAAACAATGATGAAAAGGATCAGTTGCAAGCTATTTCCGTGCCGTCAACACCCTTCAATGCCCTATTTTGGCACTGGGGAGTGATGTAGCGCACACAGTGCCGTGCTAGGGTAGGGTTACGGGGTCACCCGAGGGTCCAAAAATGGTCAAAAATGATTTTTTCCAAAAGTTTTCCTAGATCCTTCGGGGTGCTCGAACAAGTGGTTTGAGGCCATTTTGAGTTGCATTTGACCATTAGCTGATGCAAGTTCCCAACAAACCTTCGCGATCCTATCAACGTTTGTTGACTAGTTTGTTGACTTGTTTGTAATGTAATGGTACCGTTTTATCCCCCCCCCCCCTTGGCTAGGCAAATGGCTTTCGCTTCACTGCGATCCCATCAATGTCGGCTTCATAGTTTGTAATGATACTATTTTCAGTGCCCCCCCCCCCCCCTTTTGACTACCTCTTTTTGTGGTGGCAAGTGGCTTCCGCTTCAGCGCAATCCCATCAATGTTTGCTAAATTGTTTGTAATGATACTATTTTTAGGCCCCCCCCCGCCCTTTTTGGCTACCTCTTTTTGTGTTGGCAAGTGGCTTTCGCTTCACCTTTGTAATGTTTGTAATGATACTATTTCTTATGCCTCCCCCCTCCCCCCTTTTTGGCTACCTCTTTTTGTGTTAGCGAACCGTGCAGGTAAAGCGCACCGCAACACCAATGTCAAACGTTTCACTCGTTCCGCTCCTTCTCTCGCCAATGAATGTTCTACGTGGTTTTTTTCACAATCCCAATCCTTAGTATCCTTAGTCTTCGCTGGTGCTATCCAATTCATCGCCATCCCACCATATTTGCTACACTCCTGCGCGCAACCCATGTACCATTGTTCATCCACTGCAAACCATTGCATGCATGGCTCGCTTCCAGGCTTGACCATGAAGGGTCGTTTGTGCAAGGAGTCCCATAAGGACAGTCCCAGTTTTAATTTATAACCGGAAGGCTGAGTTGTACATTGGATACCGCTTTTCTCTCTTGCATGTCCACTCTGCAATAAGGGTATGGAAGGGGCAGGGTACTGTGGGATAGGTAACCCATATGGTAACACTTCACTACATCTGAAGACAACATTGTCTTGTGGTCTCAAGGCAAAGCAAAGTGACAAAGCAAATTGCCTTCCCAACCACGGAATCTCTCCCCGCCCCCCGACAAAATCCTGTCACATGGATACAGCTGACAGAAAAACATATTTGATACCCAAAACATTCAACAGATTGTGGAAAAAGCCAGAAACTAGGGTTCAGGAAGTCATTGAAGGGGAAAACGTTGCGCTGTATTGGCACTGCACACTGTGTTGATAGCATTCCCTGGGAAAGAACAAAAATCCACGCCCTTTCACACCACACTGTCTGTCTACTGTGGACACTTGTGCCAATGATGGCATCTCAATCTACTTTGATGCAGGCACTCAGAGCTCTCCATTGTCTTCTGACAACAATTGTTCTGTCTTTCTGGTCCTGCACAGGGAAAGCCTAGGCCTGCCACTATCTCCAAGATAGCAAGGCAGCCTGGGTTGCCTGGAGTGAAGGCAGAATCAATGTGTAAGGATTTGATGTGCAAGAGAACGTAGCATGAATCTTTCCACCAGACATCATCATTTGATTCTGCTGGGAATGGCACCCCCCCCATCTCTGCACTCAGCGTTCTTGTGAGGTTAGCAGCAGCAGCATCCCTCACTTTGCATTCTCTTGTGGGGATGGCAGCAGCAACCCCTCCGACTATGCAGTCTCTTGCGGGACGATGGCGCCGGACCCCCCTCCCCCCATCTCTTGGATGGCCCTCCGTATGGGCTAAAAACAAAACTTAATTCCGGCGACCGGCTCTCGGGTTTCACCCCCTGATAGAGCCAGCCAATTGCTCCTGAATGCCGGAGTCAATCAGTCAGGCACAGGGGGGGGGGGCGTCCACAATTTGGTCAATGTCTTAATGGCTCATGCACCGCATGCCAGAGCCTGCACCTGTGGCAGCTGCAGGAGTAGTGCTCGGTACAATGCCTTGTATCAGTGTTGTCCCTCAAATGCACACCTTCCGGCACTGCTCTTTCTCATTCTTGAGGTCCTCTGGAAACTCAGACAACTGCTCGTAGCATTCTGACAGGGCCTCTCGAACACCTCCAGTGGCGTACTCCATCTGAATCTATGACAAATGGCAGTGTTTGTTTGTTCTCATGAGACTCGCGTTGGGTTACGAGGACAAGGTTGAGTACGTGCGCACCACTGTTGATGCCAAGCTGTTGTGGTCACAGTGGTTTGCACGCTTACCTGATGTGTGCCAGGGTGAGGAACCCTGTGAGGCTCGGTTGAGTTCTGTTGTTCACCTAATGGCACAACACTCTGACAACTACACGTTCCAGCAGGTTCGAACAATGGCTGACAAAGGGTCACATGACACACTCAAATAAGGGAACGGGCTGCAAAACGTCAAATGAGATGCTTCCAATTTTTATCTATGCTCTAAGCGCTGGATGATTGAGCCAGGATGGCCGAGATAGCATCATTGTCGAGTGCAGCTCGCAAAAAATGGGGGTCAAAGTCACACAACTCTAATAGTACAACCATAGGGGCTTCAGAGTCGTCACCGTGGATAGACACAACTTCAAGAGGGGGGGGTTCATCAATGTCACCATCATCACCCACAAAATCAGCAGCGCATACGTGTGGATGGACAATTGCACCAAAAGGAGGGGGGGGGGGGGATCACTGTCACTGTCTCCATCCCGGACTGAGGTGCGGCAGCTGTAGGGGGTGGGGGGGGGGGGGTGTCCCTCTGGGCACAGGCACCTGCTGCACGCCGCCGCTTATACCGATGCAGTGCATTACATGATCATAGCATGTCTTGGGCCTGTGCAATTGTAGTAGCCATGTCACCGGGGGGGGGGGGGGGTTTGTGGTACATGCCTACCTAATACGGTCATTACCCTTGGATCAACATTCACAGGCTTCACAAGTGTTTGCAATGTCTTGAGACATAAATCGCTGTAGTGCTGCACAGCGAGCACAATGTCGAGGGGGCACGGGAAGTCCATTGTTGAAGCATCCCACTTGTCTTGGACGATGCTCGACTTTTGATTGGACCAACAATCGGAGGGGATGACACCAACTTCAAAGCGTTCAACAAGTTGTGGCAACCCCTGAGGAACATTAACGCATTGCCTATCCTTTGGGGACTGGTCTGCAACAGGAGTAAGCATAAAAAGGTCGTGCCTTAGAGTGTAGAACTATCAGCAGGGGTCGATGAGCAGACATCATCACAAGCCGTCCCCACATCTCTCCCCTTAAATCTAGCTAACAACAAGCAAGCAAGCAACAAGCAAGCACTTCTCCTTTCCATTTTGGCCATTGCTCTTTCTCATCACTCCGGGCTCGACTCTACTCTAGCCATGCTTGAACCTAGGTGGTGGCCTTGCCAAGTCAAAGTGTGAGCTAGAAACTCACCGTTGGCGCCAAGTCGGGAGGTGCCCTTCCAACCCCAAAACAACCTTTTTTGGCCCAAAACAGCCCTGAAACCCATTCAAAACGGTGAAGCGAAGGGAAACGGTTGGTACACTCTAGGTGCGGCTTGACCTCACCGTGACAAAGGGCCCTTTATTGCCCTCTAACTCCATGATATGTCCAAGAAACAGTGAAAATATGGCTAAAAAGAGCATGGATTCTGAGCACGTTGTGTCCACCGACGCCAAAACCAAGAAGGGGCTGTATCTTGGGCTACGTGCCTCGAATCCCAAATTTGACGGCACCTAGTCCACCTGCAACCCCCCACTTTTCCTAGCCTTAGAATAGCCCAACCACACACCTAAACCCCCATACCACTTGGTCACTTGGTGGAGCCAAAGGGCAGCCCGGGTGGCACACAATGGGAGCCAAGGGTGGGTCCACTAGGGTCCCCGGGGCGAAAAAAATGACCGTTTCCAAAGTTGTTTTTGGACCACTTGGGATGCTCAAAAAAATGTTTTTAGCCCGTTTCCTATGGCGACGCGTTTTGGCCCGTGGACAATCCCAAAATGCCTTGACAATAGGCCGTTTTGGGACCAAAAATGGGTCAAAATAGGTTGAAAACGGATTTTTCCAAAATGGATCGTGGACCATTTGGGGTGCACAAACAACTCAAACAAGCCCATTTTGAGCCCGTTTGGAGTCCTATTGGCCCCTCTAAGGTCCCAAAACACCTTGAAGATGAGCCATTTTGTCGACCCATCTTTGCTCCCAAAACGGTCCCCCTGCGCGGTCTGCTGTTCCTACAAAAAAAAACGCAGCAGCGTTCTAGCGACCGATCGTGCTACCTAGATCAACGCTAGAACGCTTCCCTAGATCAGCGCTAGAACGCACGACCAAATACATGTTGCATGATCTGCTCGATCAATTCCTTGGCGGACATGTTGCTGATGGTGAAGATTCTGTTTGAGGGAAGCCTGCATGTGGCCCTGGCCCCTCCTCACCTCCATGGCATCCCTGCCCGAGCATGGCACTTGCGACTGGGGCCCCCCGTGCACAACCCATGACACGTGCCAAGTTGCATCAAGTGGTACACTTCTCGCGTATCTTCGAGCCGTCCACCTAGAGTTGGGGAGAGGGGTGTTGTTAGAGGATATATATTACTACCCCTCTCCCCTTAAATCTAGGTAACAGGCAACAAACTTTTCTCATTTTTGTTTTGGCCACTGTCCCGTCCCAACGCCGCTCATTCTTCCCTAATCTGGCCATCCTAGAGCCTAGGTGGTGGTGGCCTTGCCAAATCCAAGTTTTGAGCCAAAAACTCACCGGTGGCGCCCCGGGGCGGTGGCACCAAGTTTGGAGGTGCCCTCCAAAACTACGCATTTTGTGCCCCATGGCAGCTTTTTTTGGCCCAAAACGGCCCGGAAACCCAATCAAACCAAACCAACGAAGGGAAACGGTTCATGGACTCCACATGCTCCTTGATTGCCTTGTGACAAAGGGCCCTTTGTTGCCCTCCAACTGCACGATATGTCCGAGAAATGGCCACAAAATGACCGAACGTGGCCAATTGTGTGCCGTTTGTGTCAACCAACCCCCAAACCAAGCACGGGCCATATCTTGGGCTACGTGGCTCAAAACCGACATCTGAGGGCACCTAGTCCAGCTGCAAACCCCCACTTTTTGTGGTTTCCAAGCCTTAGAATCGCCCAACAAGACGCCTAGAGCCCCGGTACCACCGGTCAGTTGGTGGAGCTAGAGGGCAGCCCGGGCCGCACACGGTGGGGGGCAATGGTGGGTCCACTGGGGTCCCCGGGGTGAAAAAACTGGTTTTCAACAAAGTTGTTCCTAGACCACTTGGGATGCTCAAACAAGTGTTTTTAGCCCATTTTGAGCCCATGGTGCTGCGTTTTGGCCCGTGGAAAATCCTGCGGCGGTGGGGGTGGCAACCGGAGTTGCCCGGGCGGAAATCGGGGGAGACGCTCCCCTCCCTGGAAAAGGGGGTGAAGATGATTGAGTTGGCCCAACTCAACCTCTTCACCCCCGAGGTGAAAAAGGGGGGGGCCAGCCACTGGCGATTCATCGCCATGTGCTGGCAGGCGTTGGGACTTGGGGGGGATGGAGTTTGCGGGGAGGACCTAAACTTGGACGCCGACCTGGTCGGCGCTCTTGGAGATGCGGGGGTTCAACCCGCCGGCGGCCAAACGGCGGGCGTGTGCCGTATTGGTGCATGGCATCGCCTCCCGGCCCAAGTCCAAGCTCAAGCCCGCCGCAACCCCCGCAACTGGGGGCCCCCTGCAGCCGCGCCCCCCCCAACCCCCGGGACGCCTTCGCCAAGGCCTTGGGGGCCATCTGCCCCGCCCTGGACCGGCAAGGCACGGTATGTTGACTGCGTTCTAGCGTTGATCTCGCGAACCGTTCTGGCGTTGATCTAGCCACCGCCGCCGCCACCGCCGCTACAACGCCACTAGAGCGTCGCTCGAACAGTTGCCTAGAACGCCGCTAGAACACACCCGCCTCATGTTTCCGTTCCCAGGTTGTGAGCGTGCAGACGTGTGGAGCCGACCCCCGCGGGGTGCGCGTGGAGTGGCGGAATGGCGGAGGCCGACGCACCTCGTAAGGGTCACCGAGTTGGGCCGGATGATGGGGAATGACCCCAATTTGGCCCTCTCGGTGCTGCACGGGTTGGGTAGGTGTGAGGCAGGCAAGAGTGCGGGGGGCATGGACCGGCGGCGCAAGGGGTGGGTGAGAGTGCAAGTGCGGGCGGGGGAGACCAGCTGCAGCAGCAGCAACAGCGGGGAGAGGACTCCCCCCCCCAAGGCCGCCCAACCCAAACCCCCCCCAAGGCCCCCAAGAAGAAACCCCGCCACTCCGAGAGTAGCAAGGAAGAGCCCCCCCGCCCCCCCCCCGAAGCCCAGACCAAGCCCAAGGCCAAGGCCAAGGCCAAGGGCAAGGGCAAGGGCAAGGGCAAGGCCACGCCCCCCCCCAAACCCCAAGCCCCCCCCTTGGAGGATAGGGGCCGGGACCCCTATGGGAATGTGCCGGGTGTGGGGGACACCTAGTATGTCCCTTGGAAGGAGGGGGGCAGGGGGGACGGGTAGCCAAGTGACGGTGTTGGGGGATTCGGATGAGGAGTTGGACCCGGGTGACAAGGGGGGTGAGGCGGGGGGTGACAAGGGGGGTGAGAAGGAAGGGGACACGGGGGGTGAGAAGGGGGGTGCCGGGAGCAAAGATGCGCCCCGGCAACCCCCCACCACGCAGGAGGGGTAACCTGCGTGTCACGACTTGCGAATGGGGGCCTGGGGGGGCAGGGGGGCTAATCGGGCTAACCGGGCTAATTGGGCTAACCCACCGCCAAGTGACCCGGCGCCGGCCCGCCAAGTGACCTTCCAAGTGACCTATGGGGTGGGGTGGGGGGCTAACCGGGCTAACCGGGGGGGTGGGGGGGGTGGGGGGTGGGGGACCTCGCGCTCCGTGAGTCACGTCCAGCATCGGGACCCTGTGATTGGCGACGGCTGGCCATGGTAGCCGGGGCAGCTTCTCTTTGAGGAGTGGCGGAGCATTCGTAGACATTGTTTTAGCGGCGCTCTAGCAGCGCTTGCTAGAGCGTCGCTAGAACGCCGCTAGAACGAAAAAATTTTTGACTCCAAAATCAGGTGAAAAGAGGGAAATTGTGAAAAAAGAAAAACCATAGGCCCCCGAGTACGGATAGGGGGGTCCAGGTTACACCCCTCAATCCCCCCCCCCCGGGGGGGGGGCCTCTTTTTTTCGTTCTAGCCACTCTAGCGGCGTCTAGGCTAGAACGAGATTGGGTATTCTAGCGTGTACCAAGGGCCCAGCTAGTGAACCAGCACGCGTGGAACTGGATCGTGGAGGGGCTGCGCCGCCTGCCACGCAGAGTTGGAGGGCCCCACCACCGGGTGGTACGGCAGAGCTCGCACTTGGCAGCAGTCCCGCTGGAGGAACCGGACTTCGCTGCGGCCCACGCGAAGGCCCCGCCCGTGCACCTCCTGTTGCCAAAGGAACATGCAACCCTCCTGGTGCCCAAGGAAGATGGGGTGCTAGAACCACATGTGCCCTCCATGCAGGCCCTCCAGCAAGTTAGGAAGGCAGTGTGGAACTCAGTGGCGGCGCGCACCAGGGCCCACATGCTGTTGGCCGGTGCTTGTGAGGTGGTGCCTCTGGGAGCGGTGCATCATGGCCCTACAAACAGAGACCTGCTGCGGGCACGGGACGGCCGCCTCCCCACCATGGAAGTCATGCGACGGTGGCGGCAAAAAGTCACCCATACGGTGATTCCGGCGCTTTCCTGCATCTTTTGTGGAGGGCCCGAAGAGGACACGGGCCACATGCGCATACTGTGTGGAAGGGACGAAGCGGTGGCGCGACTCCTGTGTGCCAAGGTTGAGGAGTTCACTACGGACCTACCACTCGCGGACAAAGCCATGGAGTTCATGTCCTAGAAAGAGCATGGATGCAGGTGGACTAAGTCCCTGATGATGGGAGTAGTTCCGGGGTAACTCAAGCGGCTCTTCGCGGCGGTGAGGGATGCATCGTCCCGGGGCCCTGCGAAGGCCAAGCCGTTCCTGGAGGACATTATCCAGATTGGGGAAGATGGTTACGCCCGGAGGAATAATCGGCTCACCCAGATCATGCAACCGCATCTGCGCGATCATATAAAGGCCGCATATGCATTCCTGCAAGCTGATACCCCCTTTTGTTCGCCGGCTGGAAGGGTTAGGCAGTTGGTGCCGCGGAACCCTTTCGATGGCCTCCCAGGCAGCCTACAGGTGGCCTTTCAGAGGGCGCCGCTGCATGCGTTGTTGGTGTCCAGGTCGTACATCACACACGTAGAGGCCATGTCCACGTTTCCCCAGTTGATGGTGGCGGCGGCGCAGGCCTTTAGCCAATGGATCGAATCTTGGGTAGCCCAAGATTTCCCTGCATTCCGAGAGCGGTCCCGTACGGTGTCCGCACAGTCCTGGGCCACCATCCATGGTACCATGGTGCGCGATCCAGATGGTCGTGGCGAACCCTGGCTCCAGGTGTTTGCAAACCATCCTGCTGTCGGGAACATCATGGGCTGGCCCCGTGAAGTGCGGCCACTCCTCCAGCAACCGTTGTGCTCCCTCCCAGTTCTGGCAGTGGCCACCGTATTGGACGTGGGGGCACTGTGGCTGTATGACCGGCAGTTACGGAGGATCACTCCGGTGAGGGGCAAATGTCCATGGCACTTGGTAGGGTCCAAGCAGCTTTCGCGGATCAAGGGGGACGACGCGCTGGGTGGCGTTACGGAGGTGCTAGTATCAGTGGCAGAAGGGGATGACAACGTGGCTACAGACGCCCGTCATACGTTGGATGCCTTGGACCTTGGGCTGGTGGTCGAGGCCCAATGCGGGGGACAGCGATTGGTGGTCGCATCGGCCCGGAGCCCCGGTCAAGCCATGATCGACATCATCTGGGAGATCGTGCAAGACGATGGGTGGAGGCTCCTAGCGGGGGGCAAACCGAGTCTCCCAGCTATCTGGTGGCGTGGCCCCGGCTACTCGAGTACCTCTCGGGAAATTGGACGGACATGCAAAGCTCGCCCCGGTGTCCACGTGGGACGAGGCGAAGCAGAGCCTGCTCCGTAGTGCCACTGCTCGTGCACTGGCAGGTGCGCTTCTCCGCCACCATGAGGCCTGCAATGATGCATGGCAGGACCTGTGGTCTCAATGCTATGAAGGCGGCTGTGTCCCATCACGGTCGGTGCTCCCGTTAAAGTGCAGCGGGTGCGGAGAAACGGCGCCGTTATGGGTGAATCAGTGTGCCTCTATCCCACGGTGTGGGTCATGCCGAGAGCGCGCCAGTAGGGGGTGGACCAAAAGCCAGATGGGCGCTACGCCACTCTGGACAGCTGTCGTCGGGTGCGTGGAACGTGATTCAGCATGACTTGCGGGGTGTCCAGGTGGATGGAGTGCGATGCCCACATGACCCAACTGCGGCATTGCCCCTGCTGCTGTGGTGGGCTTCGCCGGATGGTGACTCACGCGTAGGGTGGCTCTGGCATCACCGAGGAATTTTGTAGGGGAGCTGCTGGTATCGGGGGTGGTGCTGCCTGGCCATGTGCGAAGATGGTGGACGGGCCGGGTATTGCCCATCTGATGGACGCGAAAGTGGTGGTGGCATTTGAGAAGTGGTCTCCTACCAGCCTGTGTGTGCGGCAACGGCGGACGTGACATGACACCCAACGCGATGTGACAGGTCGTGCCGGCCTGATAGTGCATTGTATCGCCTCCGCACACGCGGTTCAGCTGGTGCAGTGAGGCTACACCCACCTGCCCCGGGTCTCCGCATACTAAAGTGAGGTGTCATGGGTCGTCCCGACCAGGGTAGTAAGGCCCAAACCCCTATAGGGTATTCCCATAGCACCAAGGTCTCTACAGGCGGCCCGGTTACGGCAGTCACGGGGGTTCGTCCTCAGGTTACTCTGGGGGTTGAGTGAATACGTCAGCGTCCCTGTGCCCGCGCCACGGGTATCGGCCGGGTAGCAGCTCGGCAGGCCGGGCGGCGCATGGAGTCACGGCCTCATGTGCGGCGACGTGGGTTGTGTGGGGGTGCTACAAGCACGAGGCGAATGGTGGAGCCGAGTAGGCATTGGGGCCGCCCTTGGGCCCCGGAAGAAAATCAGTGGGAGTACGGGGGTGTCCCCTGACTCCGGGACCAACTCAAGGAGGAACACAGGCCGCCCACGGCCCCGAAATCAATTTGGTGGGAGTACTGGGGTGTTCCGCAACCCCTCGGGGGACTCATGGTGGTACTGGGGTGTCCGTCTAACCCCTGGAACAACTCAGAGGGAGTACTGGGGCATCCCTTGGCCCCTCAAACAAAATAGAGGGATAATGCCTGCGGGCGTGTACATAGCCTGACCATATGACCTCTGCACGCGAAACTAGTAGCATGGCGGCGGGAGTGGTGGCGGTCATGAGCGCGGGGAAAGGCACCAGCGGGTAATGGGCCAACGCGGTGATGGCCCGGCGGCGGAGCGAACAGGCGGTGGGGCATCGCACGGACGGAAGCAGCGCGCATAGCCTACGCGGTGGCAGCGGACACACAGGACTATATGGGAGGAACATGCCGTGAGCGGCCCGTGATGTGCCTGTATGAGAGGTCCAAGGGTTGAGGCACAGGCCTATGCTATAAGTAGGCATGCCACGTTGTCAGTGGATGCCAAACCTGTGACCGGCCCGCCATTGTGGCGGAGATAGCACAACCACGGCAGCTGGCCAATCAGTGCACGTAAGGGTCAAGGGTAGGCGTCAGGGATATGTATGTGGGCCAGATGAGGTGAACCTAGTTACCACGGCCCGGGGCGAACTTCCGGTGGGTATCCCCACAGGGGGTCGATAATCAAGCTACGGCACCCGCCAGCCCGAATCCCAGCCTGCGATATTCACGGGTTGTGCCTCTCACGCTGCGGGGTGGCCAGCATCCCCCCTGTGGACCCTCGTGAAATATTATAAGAGGGTATGTACAAATACCACGGGTCAGCTAAGGTCACGGTCTTGGGGAGAGGGGACAAGTCCTCTGTATATTTGGGATCCGACGGGGGTACACCGCAGGCGCGGCTCTTAGCTACTGGTGACGATGGAGTATCATCGTGTGCTTACATACAACGCTGTATGACAGTTTGGGGGGTGCCCGGGGTGGGTTCATAGTACTTATGGGCTATACGATGCGGACAAAGGGGCAATGAAGGCTGAGGGTCAAGCTAGGCTGGAGCTCCCCTAGAAACCGTGGCTATGCATCTTTGGACTTATGCACGCGCGCTACCAGTTCCAAGGTGTACATGGTCCGAGGGGATCAACAGTCTAAGGATACCAGGGATGGACACCGTGACGGGGTCAGGTCTTGCTTCGCCGCATGCGTGCTGCTTTGTTTCTTGGTTGCTGCATTGCACCCATAGGAGGCACCCTTGCTTTCTGCTTGTTGCTATGCACCTGCATTGCCATGCCTTGCCCCTTCACCCCCAGCGGTCCAACGACCCAGCGCTTGTCGCCGTTGCTAATGCTAACGCTCTGCAATTGCCGCTGCCCCCAAGGCCTCGCTGGCCGGTATCCCTGGTCCTCTGGGTCCTCCGTCATGCTGTGCGCCACCTCAAGCAGCCCTGGGACCCACGGGATGGAGCGAGGCACGAACCACCGGTCGCCCGGTAACTCCAGTAGACGGCATGATAGATGGTTATGGTTATGACTATGACTATGACTGTGACTATGACTATGACTATATGCATGTATATATATATATATATATATATATATATATATATATATATATATATATATATATATATATATATATATATATATATATATATATATATATATATATATATATATATATATATATATATATATATATATATATATATATATATATTTTACTACACCCCTCTCCCCTTAAATTTAGCTAGCAACAACAACAACAACACGTCACCATTCCGTTTTGGCCACTGCACCTTCCCATCGCCTCGAGCTTGACTCCACCTTAGCCATCCTAGAGCCTAGGTGGTGCCCTTGCCAAATCCAAGTTTTGAGCCAAAAACTCACCGGTGGCGGCCCGGGGCGGTGGCGCCAAGTCGGGAGGTGCCCTCCCAAATCTGCGCAAGATTGGGCCAAAAACGGCCATTTTTCGCCCAAAACGGCCCTAGTAAGGGCTCAAAACAGCCAAACGAAGGCAAACGGCTGCTACACTCCACGTGCGGCTTGACCTTCTCGTGACCATGGGACCTTTGGTGCCCTCCAACTCCACGATATTTCCGAGAAATGGCCCAAAAAGGCGCCAAAAAGCCCCAAAATCTGCGCAATGTGCACCAGCACCCCGAAACCAAGAACGGGCCGTATATTGGGCTACGTGGCTCAAAAACGAATTCCGAAGGCACCTAGTCCACCCGCAACCCCCCACTTTTTATGGTTTCCAAGCCTCAGAATCGCCCAACGAGACACGAAGACCCCCGTACTAATGGTCACTTGGTGCAGCCGGAGGGCCGTCCAGCCCGCGCACAGTGGGGGCCAGCGGTGGGTCCACCAGGGTCCCCGGGGCAAAAAAAATCATTTTTTCCAAAGTTGTTCCTGGACCACTTGGGATGCTCAAACAAGTGTTTTTCGGCCGTTTTGAGCCCGTGGTGGCGCGTTTTGGGCCATGGAAAATCCCAAAATGCCTTGAAAATGGGCCATTTTGGGACCAAAAATGGGTCAAAAAAGGGTCAAAAATGCGTTTTTCCAAAAGTGATCCCGGACCATTTGGGGTGCTCAAACAAGTGTTTGTAGCCCGTTTTGAGCCCGTTTTGACCGAGTGTAGCCCCTTCCACCACATGTATGCACCACTTTGTGCCCTTCGCACGTACCTTAGAGCCGTGTGCTGGAGCCACCTAGAGTTGGGAGAGTGGTGTAGATTGGAGGATATATATATATATATATATATATATATATATATATGTGTGTGTATATACAGATATATATATATATATATATATATATATATATATATATATATATATATATATATATATATATATATATGTATCCTCCAATCTACACCCCAACTCTAGGTGGCTCAGCCATACGGCTCTAAGGCACGCGCGAAAGGCACAAAGTGGTGCATACATGTGGTGGAAGGGGCTAAAGTCGGTCAAAACGGGCTCAAAATGGGCTAAAAACACTTGTTTGAGCATCCCAAATGGTCCGGGATCACTTTTGGAAAAACACATTTTGGACCCATTTTTGGTCCCAAAACGATTCATTTTCAAGGCATTTTGGGATTTTCCATGGGCCAAAATGCGTCACTAGAGGCTCAAAATGGGCTAAAGCCACTTGTTTGAGCATCCCAAATGGTCCAGCATCACTTGTGGAAAAATGCATTTTTGGACCTTTTTTGACCCAATTTTTGGTCCCAAAACGGCCCATTTTCAAGGCATTTTGGGATTTTCCATGGCCCAAAACGCGCCACCACGGGCTCGAAATGGCCAAAAAACACTTGTTTGAAAATCCCAAGTGGTCTAAGAACAACTTTGAAAAAAATATTTTTTTCGCCCCGGGGACCTTGGTGGACCCACCGTTGGCCCCCCCTGTTCGCAGGCCGGGCTGCCCCAGGGGGGGGGGGGGGGCAGAAAAAAAAATTCCCCCACGAGGTGAATTTTTTTTTCAACCGCGACACTTGTCACCCCCCGGCCCCGTATACAAAACTTTCTACCCGCGGGGGACTTTTTCTACCCTAACCCCCCATTGTCCCCATTGGGCCCACAGACCCCCCCCCCTTGAGCCCCCCCCCTCCCCCCCCCTTGAGCCCCCCCGCCCCCCCCTGGCCCCCCCCTGTTCCCCTCCCCCCCAACCCCACCCCAGCCCCCTTGCTCCGCCGCCCCCACGGAAATTTTGTGGAGGCTGCCCCGGCTACCATGGCCAGGCGTGGCCAATCACATGCCCCCGGACCTGGGGCCGACTCACGGAGCGCCGGGTTCCAAGCACATGGATTGTTCACATGTATATGTACAGGAGCACATTGATCTTTTGACACCATCGCTCTCTCAAAGAGAAGAGACTACGGCCTCGGCTCAATGTGCAAAAGCGTAGAAGGGAATTGCACCCTTCGGCACTGCGTCGCACGCGGTACTCGCACGCACAACGCTTGCGACTGTCTCCCTCACCATGCGAAGATACAGCCCTCCTTTTTCTTGTAGCCTTTGGTGAGTGTCTCAACAGAGTCGCCATCCACACTGTACTCCACAAACTCTTCATACCTGCACAAAAGTGGGCGGGGCGACAACATACCTATTTTTTGGAATGCCTGTCTTCAGCGCCATGCGAAGGGCCGTGTGGTGGCCGATCTGCGACTGCAACAACTGCTCGTGCAATTGCGACATCCGTATCTCCTGCTCGGATTCCATCGCCTGCGAATCCTTGATACCTGCAGAAAAGTGGCAAGCAAAACACACCTGTTTTTTTGCTTGTCTTCAGCGCCCACAAAAAATTCGCTGCCCATCCTAAAGCAGTCGGTAGCCCGCCGCCTCAACGCCGTAAATGTGCATGAGCGGCCGGTTGGTGACCTGCAAAAAAGTGACAAGCAAAACACACCTATTTTTTTGCCTGTCTTCAGCGCCGGTCCATTGCGCTTTGATTCACATCATAGGTGGTCTTCTCGGCACGACAACACGTGTATCCTCCATAGGGATCTCCGAGCTGATCGTGGGATGTCGCCTGAAAAAAAGAGCACACATGCACATGCACAACACACCTGTTTTTTGCCTGTCTTCAGCGCCATTCAAAGATGCGCTGCCCATGATGCGGCCATCCTCCACTTGAGGGTCAGGTTCTTGGTGTTGCTCCACAAACCTTTGATACCTGCAGAAAAGAAGCCGGGACGCCGACATACTTGTCTTTTGGAATGCCTATCTTCAGCGCCACTCCATTGCGCTTTGATTCACATCATAGGTGGTATTCTCGGCAAGATAGCCTCCGCAGGAAGCACCGAGCTGATCGTGGGAGGTCGCCTGAAAGAAAGAGCACACATGCACATGCACAACACACCTGTTTTTTTTTTGCCTGTCTTCAACGCCACATTGGATCGCGCTCTGAACCCCACTAAATGTTCTTCGGTGCAAGTAACGTTGCGTCCAAATCACTTCCTCTAGTGTAAATCCCTAAAATGGTGCAGAGAAATTGCACACACATGCGCAACACACCTGTTTTTTGCTTGTCTTTGGCGCCATTCAGAGATACCTGCAGACAGCTTCCAGAGCGAACATGGATGATACGCACGACAAGTACCCCCCCCCCCCCCCCTGCTCCGCCACCTCCACAGGAACTGCAGTGAGTTCCTGTGAAGGCTGCCCCGGCTACCATGGCCATGCGTGGCCAATCACATGCCCCCGGACCTGGGGCCGACTCACGGAGCGCCGGGTTCCAAGCACATGGATTGTTCACATGTATATGTACAGGAGCACATTGATCTTTTGACACCATCGCTCTCTCAAAGAGAAGAGACTACGGCCTCGGCTCAATGTGCAAAAGCGTAGAAGGGAATTGCACCCTTCGGCACTGCGTCGCACGCGGTACTCGCACGCACAACGCTTGCGACTGTCTCCCTCACCATGCGAAGATACAGCCCTCCTTTTTCTTGTAGCCTTTGGTGAGTGTCTCAACAGAGTCGCCATCCACACTGTACTCCACAAACTCTTCATACCTGCACAAAAGTGGGCGGGGCGACAACATACCTATTTTTTGGAATGCCTGTCTTCAGCGCCATGCGAAGGGCCGTGTGGTGGCCGATCTGCGACTGCAACAACTGCTCGTGCAATTGCGACATCCGTATCTCCTGCTCGGATTCCATCGCCTGCGAATCCTTGATACCTGCAGAAAAGTGGCAAGCAAAACACACCTGTTTTTTTGCTTGTCTTCAGCGCCCACAAAAAATTCGCTGCCCATCCTAAAGCAGTCGGTAGCCCGCCGCCTCAACGCCGTAAATGTGCATGAGCGGCCGGTTGGTGACCTGCAAAAAAGTGACAAGCAAAACACACCTATTTTTTTGCCTGTCTTCAGCGCCAGTCCATTGCGCTTTGATTCACATCATAGGTGGTCTTCTCGGCACGACAACACGTGTATCCTCCATAGGGATCTCCGAGCTGATCGTGGGATGTCGCCTGAAAAAAAGAGCACACATGCACATGCACAACACACCTGTTTTTTGCCTGTCTTCAGCGCCATTCAAAGATGCGCTGCCCATGATGCGGCCATCCTCCACTTCAGGGTCAGGTTCTTGGTGTTGCTCCACAAACCTTTGATACCTGCAGAAAAGAAGCCGGGACGCCGACATACTTGTCTTTTGGAATGCCTGTCTTCAGCGCCACTCCATTGCACTTTGATTCACATCATAGGTGGTATTCTCGGCAAGATAGCCTCCGCAGGAAGCCCCGAGCTGATCGTGGGAGGTCGCCTGAAAGAAAGAGCACACATGCACATGCACAACACACCTGTTTTTTTTTGCCTGTCTTCGACGCCACATTGGATCGCGCTCTGAACCCCACTAAATGTTCTTCGGTGCAAGTAACGTTGCGTCCAAATCACTTCCTCTAGTGTAAATCCCTAAAATGGTGCAGAGAAATTGCACACACATGCGCAACACACCTGTTTTTTGCTTGTCTTTGGCGCCATTCAGAGATACCTGCAGACAGCTTCCAGAGCGAACATGGATGATACGCACGACAAGCAGCCCCCCCCCCCCCCTGCTCCGCCACCTCCACAGGAACTGCAGTGAGTTCCTGTGAAGGCTGCCCCGGCTACCATGGCCATGCGTGGCCAATCACATGCCCCCGAACGCGGGGCAGACTCACGGAGCGCCGGGTTCCCACCCCCCAGCTCGCCGCCATTCCCCCTGCCCCTTTCCCTCTGGTCCCTCTGTCCACCATCTTCTCCACCCTCTGTCATTGGCGGCGGGCCTGCCCCCTCCCTCCCCTCTTGCCCACCTCCGTCTCGTCGCTCTGTCCACCATGTTGTGGGTCACGGTCACGGTCACTTGGCCTGTTTGCCTCCCTGTCTGTACCCTGTCCTGGTGAGCCAGCCCTGTCCTGCGCAGTAGTTGGTCAGACTGCACAGGCGCATTGTTCTCCTCCTCCCTCCTCCCTTTCCACCTCAGGTCCGCTCCTGATCCGTGTGGCTGCCAGGGTAAGGCCCACGGGGTCCTCCGCGCATCGCCGGTGTGGCGCCCTTGCATCGCACTTGCATCGCCCTTGCATCGCCGCTTCTTTTGCTTTTGTGGCTCCCATGCCCCCTGCCGTTCTGATCTTCACCTGTGTCCTCCCCCTCTTGGTCCCGCTGCCACAACACTGGAACCACCCCATGGCGCACGTCGCTTCCCCAACATTGGCCGTGGTCCCACCACCACACCCCGGCGGGCCTGCCACCTCCACCGGAGTGTGCGCGCAGTGTAGGGGGGGTGTCGATGTAGGGGTCTGCGCAGTCTGGCCCCACGGCACCAAACAATGGCGGGCTGCACGAACCAACGCCAGATCCACGCTGCACGCCAAAGGGCAATCACCAGTGCCGCGGTGCGCTGGCCACTGTCCCTGTCCACCATCTGGATCCCCTTCAGCACTTCCTTCTTTTCTGCGCAGGCTCCACCTCTTCTTCCTCCTCTTCTTCTTCCTCCGCTTCTTCCTCCTTTCTCTTGCTTGCCTGCTCGGTCTCTTGCCTCCTTGGTCGCCGAGGCGCCCGCATGCCGACAACCGCGTCACTCTCCGTCTCCGTGACCATCAGCACCAGCCACCGCGCCTTCGCCACCGTCTCCGCCTTCCGGGTCTTGCTCCACTGCCGACTCGGGTGTGCCAAGCCTAGCAACTCCTGCGCGCGCGAGGTACTGCAGTACCGCAACTCCATGTCCGGGGCACCGGGCATCAGCACCGGTTCGGGGCTGGCCGCCACGCTCTTCATCACGTCGGGGGCCCGTCCACTGCGCCTCGCCACAGCCGCCATCATCGCCTCCCTGCTCAGCGGGGTGTACCCGCTCGGCCGCATTCCTTCTTGCAGGGTGGTCTCCGCGGTGCTGACGATCTGGGGCCGCTTGGGGACGTGCCTGCCCCGTCTCTTGCCCGTCCCCTGCACCTCCTTTGGGACATTCCACTCACCACCATCAGTTGGTGGTGGGCCCGCGGTCTTGTAGGCCTCCAGCTCCACGTCCGTCATCTTGGCGATCTCCCCGGCAGACAAGGTGGCGGAGTGCCCGCCCGAGGAGGAATCGTCCGTATCTGCCTCATAGCCGGGTATGGTGAGCCCGGGTCGCAACCATTGCTCCTTCTCTTTTGCCTTCTCCGTCGCTTGCGGCTTTGCTTCCTTTGCTGCCTCCTTTGGCGCTGGCGGCTTTGCTTCCTTTGCTCCCCCCACAGGCGCTGGCGGTTTTGCTTCCTGTGCTGCCTCCTTTGGCGGTTGCGGTTTTGCTTCCTTTGCTGCCTCCTTCGGCGCTTGCGATTTTGCTTCCGTTGCTGCCTGCTTCGGCACTTGCGGCTTTGCCTCCTTTGCCTCTGCTGCCTCCCCCGGTGCTGCCGCTGCTGGCTGCTCTGCTACCTCCCCCGGTGCTGCCGCTGCTGGCTGCTCTGCTGCCTCCTCCGGTGCTGCCGCTGCTGGCTGCTCTGCTGCCTCCTCCGGCGCTTGCGGCTCTGCTTCTTCCGGCGCTGGTTCCTCTTCCGGCGCTTGCGGTTTTGCTTCCTTTGCCGCCTCATTCGGCGCTTGCGGCTTTGCTTCCTTTGGCGCCTTTGGCTGCTCCCCCTCTGGCACTGGCTCTTTTGCTGACTTTGCGGGTTGAGCCTTCTTGGGGGCCATCGCCTCGACGCTTGTCAACAACACATGTGCCTGCACACGCGAAGGCGCCAAACTTGTCCCTCACAGCAAGCAAATGAGAGCAAAAAAAGGCAATGAACCCCCAAAGGGTCGAACTTGTCCCTCACAGTGCTCTGAGTGCCCGTCTCTGATGGACCCGATTCCTCTTGCAGTCGCTGCGGCGCCCCCTGGGGTACACAAAATGCCCTCACTTGAACCCAGACTCCGCAGTGGCAGAGCACAACGCTTCAAAAGTCAGCAGTCAGCAGCGCACAGGTTTTCATCCTACTTGCCACATGCATTGCAAGCAAATGAGAGCCAAAAAACGTGATGAACCCCCAAAGGGTCGAACTTGTCCCTCACAGTGCTCTAAGTGCCCGTCTCCGATGGACCCGATTCCTCTTGCAGTCGCTGCGGCGCCCCCTGGGGTACACAGAATGCCCTCACTTGAACCCAGACTCCCCAGTGGCAGAGCACAACGCTTCAAAAGTCAACAGTCAGCAGCGCAGAGGTTTTCATCCTACTTGCCACATGCATTGCAAGCAAATGAGAGCCAAAAAAGGCAATGAACCCCCAAAGGGTCGAACTTGTCCCTCACAGTGCTCTGAGTGCCCGTCTCCGATGGACCCGATTCCTCTTGCAGTCGCTGCGGCGCCCCCTGGGGTACACAAAATGCCCTCACTTGAACCCAGACTCCGCAGTGGCAGAGCACAACGCTTCAAAAGTCAGCAGTCAGCAGCGCAGAGGTTTTCATCCTACCTGCCACATGCATTGCAAGCAAATGAGAGCCAAAAAAGGCAATGAACCCCCAAAGGGTCGAACTTGTCCCTCACAGTGCTCTAAGTGCCCGTCTCCGATGGACCCGATTCCTCTTGCAGTCGCTGCGGCGCCCCCTGGGGTACACAAACACTTGAACCCAGACTCCCCAGTGGCACAGCACAACGCTTCAAAAGTCAGCAGTCAGTAGCGCAGAGGTTTTCATCCTACCTGCCACATGCATTGCAAGCAAATGAGAGCCAAAAAAGGCAATGAACCCCCAAAGGGTCGAACTTGTCCCTCACAGTGCTCTGAGTGCCCGTCTCCGATGGACCCGATTCCTCTTGCAGTGGGTGCGGCGCCCCCTGGGGTACACATAATGCCCTCACTTGAACCCAGACTCCCCAGTGGCAGAGCACAACGCTTCAAAAGTCAGCAGTCAGCAGCGCAGAGGTTTTCATCCTACCTGCCACATGCATTGCAAGCAAATGAGAGCCAAAAAACGCGATGAACCCCCAAAGGGTCGAACTTGTCCCACACAGTGCTCTAAGTGCCCGTCTCCGATGGACCCGATTCCTCTTGCAGTCGCTGCGGCGCCCCCTGGGGTACACAGAATGCCCTCACTTGAACCCAGACTCCCCAGTGGCAGAGCACAACGCTTCAAAAGTCAGCAGTCAGCAGCACAGAGGTTTTCATCCTACCAGCCACATGCATTGCAAGCAAATGAGAGCCAAAAAACGCGATGAACCCCCAAAGGGTCGAACTTATCCCTCACAGTGCTCTAAGTGCCCGTCTCCGATGGACCCGATTCCTCTTGCAGTCGCTGCGGCGCCCCCTGGGGTACACAGAATGCTCTCACTTGAACCCACACTCCCCAGTGGCAGAGCACAACGCTTCAAAAGTCAACAGTCAGCAGCGCAGAGGTTTTCATCCTACCTGCCACATGCATTGCAAGCAAATGAGAGCCAAAAAAGGCAATGAACCCCCAAAGGGTCGAACTTGTCCCTCACAGTGCTCTGAGTGCCCGTCTCCGGTGGACCCGATTCCTCTTGCAGTCGCTGCGGCGCCCCCTGGGGTACACAAAATGCCCTCACTTGAACCCAGACTCCGCAGTGGCAGAGCACAACACTTCAAAAGTCAGCAGTCAGAAGTGCAGAGGTTATCATCCTACCTGCCACATGCATTGCAAGCAAATGAGAGCCAAAAAACGCGATGAACCCCCAAAGGGTCGAACTTGTCCCTCACAGTGCTCTGAGTGCCCGTCTCCGATGGACCCGATTCCTCTTGCAGTCGCTGCGGCGCCCCCTGGGGTACACAGAATGCTCTCACTTGAACCCACACTCCCCAGTGGCAGAGCACAACGCTTCAAAAGTCAGCAGTCAGCAGCGCAGAGGTTTTCATCCTACCTGCCACATGCATTGCAAGCAAATGAGAGCCAAAAAAGGCAATGAACCCCCAAAGGGTCGAACTTGTCCCTCACAGTGCTCTAAGTGCCCGTCTCTGATGGACCCGATTCCTCTTGCAGTCGCTGCGGCGCCCCCTGGGGTACACAGAATAGCCTCACTTGAACCCAGACTCCGCAGTGGCAGAGCACAACGCTTCAAAAGTCAGCAGTCAGCAGCGCAGAGGTTTTCATCCTACCTGCCACATGCATTGCAAGCAAATGAGAGCCAAAAAAGGCAATGAACCCCCAAAGGGTCGAACTTGTCCCTCACAGTGCTCTGAGTGCCCGTCTCCGATGGACCCGATTCCTCTTGCAGTTGCTGCGGCGCCCCCTGGGGTACACATAATGCACTCACTTGAACCCAGACTCCCCAGTGGCAGAGCACAACGCTTCAAAAGTCAGCAGTCAGCAGCGCAGAGGTTTTCACCCTACCTGCCATTGCATTGCAAGCAAATGAGAGCCAAAAAACGCGATGAACCCCCAAAGGGTCGAACTTGTCCCTCACAGTGCTCTAAGTGCCCGTCTCCGATGGACCCGATTCCTCTTGCAGTCGCTGCGGCCCCCCTGGGGTACACAGAATGCCCTCACTTGAACCCAGACTCCCCAGTGGCAGAGCACAACGCTTCAAAAGTCAGCAGTCAGCAGCGCAGAGGTTTTCATCCTACCTGCCACATGCATTGCAAGCAAATGAGAGCCAAAAAACGCGATGAACCCCCAAAGGGTCGAACTTGTCCCTCACAGTGCTCTGAGTGCCCGTCTCCGATGGACCCGATTCCTCTTGCAGTCGCTGCGGCGCCCCCTGGGGTACACAGAATGCCCTCACTTGAACCCAGACTCCGCAGTGGCAGAGCACAACGCTTCAAAAGTCAGCAGTCAGCAGCGCAGAGGTTTTCATCCTACCTGCCACATGCATTGCAAGCAAATGAGAGCCAAAAAAGGCAATGAACCCCCAAAGGGTCGAACTTGTCCCTCACAGTGCTCTAAGTGCCCGTCTCCGATGGACCCGATTCCTCTTGCAGTTGCTGCGGCGCCCCCTGGGGTACACAGAATGCCCTCACTTGAACCCAGACTCCGCAGTGGCAGAGCACAACGCTTCAAAAGTCAGCAGTCAGCAGCGCAGAGGTTTTCATCCTACCTGCCACATGCATTGCAAGCAAATGAGAGCCAAAAAAGGCAATGAACCCCCAAAGGGTCGAACTTGTCCCTCACAGTGCTCTGAGTGCCCGTCTCCGATGGACCCGATTCCTCTTGCAGTCGCTGCGGCGCCCCCTGGGGTACACAGAATGCACTCACTTGATCCCAGACTCCCCAGTGGCAGAGCACAACGCTTCAAAAGTCAGCAGTCAGCAGCGCAGAGGTTTTCATCCTACCTGCCACATGCATTGCAAGCAAATGAGAGCCAAAAAACGCGATGAACCCCCAAAGGGTCGAACTTGTCCCTCACAGTGCTCTAAGTGCCCGTCTCCGATGGACCCGATTCCTCTTGCAGTCGCTGCGGCCCCCCTGGGGTACACAGAATGCCCTCACTTGAACCCAGACTCCCCAGTGGCAGAGCACAACGCTTCAAAAGTCAGCAGTCAGCAGCGCAGAGGTTTTCATCCTACCTGCCACATGCATTGCAAGCAAATGAGAGCCAAAAAACGCGATGAACCCCCAAAGGGTCGAACTTGTCCCTCACAGTGCTCTAAGTGCCCGTCTCCGATGGACCCGATTCCTCTTGCAGTTGCTGCGGCGCCCCCTGGGGTACACAGAATGCCCTCACTTGAACCCCAACTCCCCAGTGGCAGAGCACAACGCTTCAAAAGTCAACAGTCAGCAACGCAGAGGTTTTCATCCTACTTGCCACATGCATTGCAAGCAAATGAGAGCCAAAAAATGCGATGAACCCCCAAAGGGTCGAACTTGTCCCTCACAGTGCTCTGAGTGCCCGTCTCCGATGGACCCGATTCCTCTTGCAGTGGGTGCGGCGCCCCCTGGGGTACACAGAATGCTCTCACTTGAACCCAGACTCCCCAGTGGCAGAGCACAACGCTTCAAAAGTCAACAGTCAGCAGCGCAGAGGTTTTCACCCTACCTGCCATTGCATTGCAAGCAAATGAGAGCCAAAAAACGCGATGAACCCCCAAAGGGTCGAACTTGTCCCTCACAGTGCTCTAAGTGCCCGTCTCCGATGTACCCGATTCCTCTTGCAGTCGCTGCGGCGCCCCCTGGGGTACACAGAATGCCCTCACTTGAACCCAGACTCCCCAGTGGCAGAGCACAACGCTTCAAAAGTCAGCAGTCAGCAGCGCAGAGGTTTTCATCCTACCAGCCACATGCATTGCAAGCAAATGAGAGCCAAAAAACGCGATGAACCCCCAAAGGGTCGAACTTGTCCCTCACAGTGCTCTAAGTGCCCGTCTCCGATGGACCCGATTCCTCTTGCAGTCGCTGCGGCGCCCCCTGGGGTACACAGAATGCCCTCACTTGAACCGAGACTCCCCAGTGGCAGAGCACAACGCTTCAAAAGTCAACAGTCAGCAACGCAGAGGTTTTCATCCTACTTGCCACATGCATTGCAAGCAAATGAGAGCCAAAAAACGCGATGAACCCCCAAAGGGTCGAACTTGTCCCTCACAGTGCTCTGAGTGCCCGTCTCCGATGGACCCGATTCCTCTTGCAGTCGCTGCGGCGCCCCCTGGGGTACACAGAATGCTCTCACTTGAACCCAGACTCCCCAGTGGCAGAGCACAACGCTTCAAAAGTCAGCAGTCAGTAGCGCAGAGGTTTTCATCCTACCTGCCACATGCATTGCAAGCAAATGAGAGCCAAAAAAGGCAATGAACCCCCAAAGGGTCGAACTTGTCCTTCACAGTGCTCTAAGTGCCCGTCTCCGATGGACCCGATTCCTCTTGCAGTCGCTGCGGCGCCCCCTGGGGTACACAAAATGCCCTCACTTGAACCCAGACTCCGCAGTGGCAGAGCACAACGCTTCAAAAGTCAGCAGTCAGCAGTGCAGAGGTTTTCATCCTACCTGCCACATGCATTGCAAGCAAATGAGAGCCAAAAAACGCGATGAACCCCCAAAGGGTCGAACTTGTCCCTCACAGTGCTCTAAGTGCCCGTCTCCGATGGACCCGATTCCTCTTGCAGTCGCTGCGGCGCCCCCTGGGGTACACAAAATGCCCTCACTTGAACCCAGACTCCGCAGTGGCAGAGCACAACGCTTCAAAAGTCAGCAGTCAGCAGTGCAGAGGTTTTCATCCTACCTGCCACATGCATTGCAAGCAACTGAGAGCCAAAAAAGGCAATGAACCCCCAAAGGGTCGAACTTGTCCCTCACAGTGCTCTAAGTGCCCGTCTCCGATGGACCCGATTCCTCTTGCAGTCGCTGCGGCGCCCCCTGGGGTACACAGAATGCCCTCACTTGAACCCAAACTCCCCAGTGGCAGAGCACAACGCTTCAAAAGTCAACAGTCAGCAGCACAGAGGTTTTCATCCTACCTGCCACATGCATTGCAAGCAAATGAGAGCCAAAAAACGCGATGAACCCCCAAAGGGTCGAACTTGTCCCTCACAGTGCTCTAAGTGCCCGTCTCCGATGGACCCGATTCCTCTTGCAGTCGCTGCGGCGCCCCCTGGGGTACACAGAATGCCCTCACTTGAACCCAAACTCCCCAGTGGCAGAGCACAACGCTTCAAAAGTCAACAGTCAGCAGCACAGAGGTTATCATCCTACCTGCCACATGCATTGCAAGCAAATGAGAGCCAAAAAAGGCAATGAACCCCCAAAGGGTCGAACTTGTCCCTCACAGTGCTCTGAGTGCCCGTCTCCGGTGGACCCGATTCCTCTTGCAGTCGCTGCGGCGCCCCCTGGGTAACACAAAATGCCCTCACTTGAACCCAAACTCCGCAGTGGCAGAGCACAACGCTTCAAAAGTCAGCAGTCAGCAATGCAGAGGGTATCATCCTACCTGCCACATGCATTGCAAGCAAATGAGAGCCAAAAAAGGCAATGAACCCCCAAAGGGTCGAACTTGTCCCTCACAGTGCTCTGAGTGCCCGTCTCCGATGGACCCGATTCCTCTTGCAGTCGCTGCGGCGCCCCCTGGGGTACACAGAATGCTCTCACTTGAACCCACACTCCCCAGTGGCAGAGCACAACGCTTCAAAAGTCAGCAGTCAGCAGCGCAGAGGTTTTCATCCTACCTGCCACATGCATTGCAAGCAAATGAGAGCCAAAAAAGGCAAAGAACCCCCAAAGGGTCGAACTTGTCCCTCACAGTGCTCTAAGTGCCCGTCTCCGATGGACCCGATTCCTCTTGCAGTCGCTGCGGCGCCCCCTGGGGTACACAGAATGCCCTCACTTGAACCCAGACTCCGCAGTGGCAGAGCACAACGCTTCAAAAGTCAGCAGTCAGCAGTGCAGAGGTTATCATCCTACCTGCCACATGCATTGCAAGCAAATGAGAGCCAAAAAAGGCAATGAACCCCCAAAGGGTCGAACTTGTCCCTCACAGTGCTCTGAGTGCCCGTCTCCGATGGACCCGATTCCTCTTGCAGTCGCTGCGGCGCCCCCTGGGGTACACAGAATGCTCTCACTTGAACCCACACTCCCCAGTGGCAGAGCACAACGCTTCAAAAGTCAGCAGTCAGCAGCGCAGAGGTTTTCATCCTACCTGCCACATGCATTGCAAGCAAATGAGAGCCAAAAAAGGCAATGAACCTCCAAAGGGTCGAACTTGTCCCTCACAGTGCTCTAAGTGCCCGTCTCCGATGGACCCGATTCCTCTTGCAGTCGCTGCGGCGCCCCCTGGGGTACACAGAATGCCCTCACTTGAACCCAGACTCCGCAGCGGCAGAGCACAACGCTTCAAAAGTCAGCAGTCAGCAGTGCAGAGGTTATCATCCTACCTGCCACATGCATTGCAAGCAAATGAGAGCCAAAAAAGGCAATGAACCCCCAAAGGGTCGAACTTGTCCCTCACAGTGCTCTGAGTGCCCGTCTCCGATGGACCCGATTCCTCTTGCAGTCGCTGCGGCGCCCCCTGGGGTACACAGAATGCACTCACTTGAACCCAGACTCCCCAGTGGCAGAGCACAACGCTTCAAAAATCAACAGTCAGCAGCGCAGAGGTTTTCACCCTACCTGCCATTGCATTGCAAGCAAATGAGAGCCAAAAAACGCGATGAACCCCCAAAGGGTCGAACTTGTCCCTCACAGTGCTCTAAGTGCCCGTCTCCGATGGACCCAATTCCTCTTGCAGTCGCTGCGGCGCCCCCTGGGGTACACAGAATGCCCTCACTTGAACCCAAACTCCCCAGTGGCAGAGCACAACGCTTCAAAAGTCAACAGTCAGCAACGCAGAGGTTTTCATCCTACTTGCCACATGCATTGCAAGCAAATGAGAGCCAAAAAACGCGATGAACCCCCAAAGGGTCGAACTTGTCCCTCACAGTGCTCTGAGTGCCCGTCTCCGATGGACCCGATTCCTCTTGCAGTGGGTGCGGCGCCCCCTGGGGTACACAGAATGCTCTCACTTGAACCCAGACTCCCCAGTGGCAGAGCACAACGCATCAAAAGTCAACAGTCAGCAGCGCAGAGGTTTTCACCCTACCTGCCATTGCATTGCAAGCAAATGAGAGCCAAAAAACGCGATGAACCCCCAAAGGGTCGAACTTGTCCCTCACAGTGCTCTAAGTGCCCGTCTCCGATGGACCCGATTCCTCTTGCAGTCGCTGCGGCGCCCCCTGGGGTACACAGAATGCCCTCACTTGAACCGAGACTCCCCAGTGGCAGAGCACAACGCTTCAAAAGTCAACAGTCAGCAACGCACAGGTTTTCATCCTACTTGCCACATGCATTGCAAGCAAATGAGAGCCAAAAAACGCGATGAACCCCCAAAGGGTCGAACTTGTCCCTCACAGTGCTCTGAGTGCCCGTCTCCGATGCACCCGATTCCTCTTGCAGTCGCTGCGGCGCCCCCTGGGGTACACAGAATGCTCTCACTTGAACCCAGACTCCCCAGTGGCAGAGCACAACGCTTCAAAAGTCAGCAGTCAGTAGCGCAGAGGTTTTCATCCTACCTGCCACATGCATTGCAAGCAAATGAGAGCCAAAAAAGGCAATGAACCCCCAAAGGGTCGAACTTGTCCTTCACAGTGCTCTAAGTGCCCGTCTCCGATGGACCCGATTCCTCTTGCAGTCGCTGCGGCGCCCCCTGGGGTACACAAAATGCCCTCACTTGAACCCAGACTCCGCAGTGGCAGAGCACAACGCTTCAAAAGTCAGCAGTCAGCAGTGCAGAGGTTTTCATCCTACCTGCCACATGCATTGCAAGCAAATGAGAGCCAAAAAAGGCAATTAACCCCCAAAGGGTCGAACTTGTCCCTCACAGTGCTCTAAGTGCCCGTCTCCGATGGACCCGATTCCTCTTGCAGTCGCTGCGGCGCCCCCTGGGGTACACAGAATGCCCTCACTTGAACCCAAACTCCCCAGTGGCAGAGCACAACGCTTCAAAAGTCAACAGTCAGCAGCACAGAGGTTTTCATCCTACCTGCCACATGCATTGCAAGCAAATGAGAGCCAAAAAACGCGATGAACCCCCAAAGGGTCGAACTTGTCCCTCACAGTGCTCTAAGGGCCCGTCTCCGATGGACCCCATTCCTCTTGCAGTCGCTGCGGCGCCCCCTGGGGTACACAGAATGCCCTCACTTGAACCCAGACTCCCCAGTGGCAGAGCACAACGCTTCAAAAGTCAACAGTCAGCAGCGCAGAGGTTTTCATCCTACCAGCCACATGCATTGCAAGCAAATGAGAGCCAAAAAACGCGATGAACCCCCAAAGGGTCGAACTTGTCCCTCACAGTGCTCTGAGTGCCCGTCTCCAATGGACCCGATTCCTCTTGTAGTCGCTGCGGCGCCCCCTGGGGTACACAGAATGCTCTCACTTGAACCCAGACTCCCCAGTGGCAGAGCACAACGCTTCAAAAGTCAGCAGTCAGCAGCGCAGAGGTTTTCATCCTACCTGCCACATGCATTGCAAGCAAATGAGAGCCAAAAAAGGCAATGAACCCCCAAAGGGTCGAACTTGTCCCTCACAGTGCTCTAAGTGCCCGTCTCCGATGGACCCGATTCCTCTTGTAGTCGCTGCGGCGCCCCCTGGGGTACACAAAATGCTCTCACTTGAACCCAGACTCCCCAGTGGCACAGCACAACGCTTCAAAAGTCACCAGTCAGCAGCGCAGAGGTTTTCATCCTACCTGCCACATGCATTGCAAGCAAATGAGAGCCAAAAAAGGCAATGAACCCCCAAAGGGTCGAACTTGTCCCTCACAGTGCTCTGAGTGCCTGTCTCCGATGGACCCGATTCCTCTTGCAGTCGCTGCGGCGCCCCCTGGGGTACACAGAATGCCCTCACTTGAACCCAAACTCCCCAGTGGCAGAGCACAACGCTTCAAAAGTCAACAGTCAGCAGCACAGAGGTTTTCATCCTACCTGCCACATGCATTGCAAGCAAATGAGAGCCAAAAAACGCGATGAACCCCCAAAGGGTCGAACTTGTCCCTCACAGTGCTCTAAGTGCCCGTCTCCGATGGACCCCATTCCTCTTGCAGTCGCTGCGGCGCCCCTTGGGGTACACAGAATGCCCTCACTTGAACCCAGACTCCCCAGTGGCAGAGCACAACGCTTCAAAAGTCAACAGTCAGCAGCGCAGAGGTTTTCATCCTACCAGCCACATGCCTTGCAAACAAATGAGAGCCAAAAAACGCGATGAACCCCCAAAGGGTCGAACTTGTCCCTCACAGTGCTCTGAGTGCCCGTCTCCGATGGACCCGATTCCTCTTGCAGTCGCTGCGGCGCCCCCTGGGGTACACAGAATGCTCTCACTTGAACCCAGACTCCCCAGTGGCAGAGCACAACGCTTCAAAAGTCAGCAGTCAGCAGCGCAGAGGTTTTCATCCTACCTGCCACATGCATTGCAAGGAAATGAGAGCCAAAAAAGGCAATGAACCCCCAAAGGGTCGAACTTGTCCCTCACAGTGCTCTAAGTGCCCGTCTCCAATGGACCCGATTCCTCTTGTAGTCGCTGCGGCGCCCCCTGGGGTACACAAAATGCCCTCACTTGAACCCAGACTCCCCAGTGGCAGAGCACAACGCTTCAAAAGTCAGCAGTCAGCAGCGCAGAGGTTTTCATCCTACTTGCCACATGCATTGCAAGCAAATGAGAGCCAAAAAACGCGATGAACCCCCAAAGGTCGAACTTGTCCCTCACAGTGCTCTAAGTGCCCGTCTCCGATGGACCCCATTCCTCTTGCAGTTGCTGCGGCGCCCCCTGGGGTACACAGAATGCCCTCACTTGAACCGAGACTCCCCAGTGGCAGAGCACAACGCTTCAAAAGTCAGCAGTCAGCAGCGCAGAGGTTTTCATCCTACCAGCCACATGCATTGCAAGCAAATGAGAGCCAAAAAAGGCAATGAACCCCCAAAGGGTCGAACTTGTCCCTCACAGTGCTCTGAGTGCCCGTCTCCGATGGACCCGATTCCTCTTGCAGTCGCTGCGGCGCCCCCTGGGGTACACAGAATGCCCTCACTTGAACCCAGACTCCCCAGTGGCAGAGCACAACGCTTCAAAAGTCAGCAGTCAGCAGCGCAGAGGTTTTCATCCTACCAGCCACATGCATTGCAAGCAAATGAGAGCCAAAAAAGGCAATGAACCCCCAAAGGGTCGAACTTGTCCCTCACAGTGCTCTGAGTGCCCGTCTCCGATGGACCCGATTCCTCTTGCAGTCGCTGCGGCGCCCCCTGGGGTACACAGAATGCTCTCACTTGAACCCAGGCTCCCCAGTGGCAGAGCACAACGCTTCAAAAGTCAGCAGTCAGCAGCGCATAGGTTTTCATCCTACCTGCCACATGCATTGCAAGCAAATGAGAGCCAAAAAAGGCAATGAACCCCCAAAGGGTCGAACTTGTCCCTCACAGTGCTCTAAGTGCCCGTCTCCGATGGACCCCATTCCTCCTGCAGTCGCTGCGGCGCCCCCTGGGGTACACAGAATGCCCTCACTTGAACCCAAACTCCCCAGTGGCAGAGCACAACGCTTCAAAAGTCAACAGTCAGCAGCGCAGAGGTTTTCATCCTACCTGCCACATGCATTGCAAGCAAATGAGAGCCAAAAAACGCGATGAACCCCCAAAGGGTCGAACTTGTCCCTCACAGTGCTCTAAGTGCCCGTCTCGGATGGACCCGATTCCTCTTGCAGTCGCTGCGGCGCCCCCTGGGGTACACAGAATGCCCTCACTTGAACCCAGACTCCCCAGTGGCAGAGCACAACGCTTCAAAAGTCAACAGTCAGCAGCGCAGAGGTTTTCATCCTACTTGCCACATGCATTGCAAGCAAATGAGAGCAAAAAAAAGCAATGAACCCCCAAAGGGTCGAACTTGTCCCTCACAGTGCTCTAAGTGCCCGTCTCTGATGGACCCGATTCCTCTTGTAGTCGCTGCGGCGCCCCCTGGGGTACACAGAATGCCCTCACTTGAACCCACACTCCCCAGTGGCGGAGCACAACGCTTCAAAAGGTTTCCAAGCCTCAGAATTGCCCAACGAGACGCCTAGACCCCCGTACTGGTGGTCACTGGGTGGAGCCGGAGGGCAGCCCGGCCCGCGCACGGTTGGGGCAAACGGTGGGTCCACCAGGGTCCCCGGGGCAAAAAAATGATTTTTTCCAAAGTTGTTCATAGACCACTTGGGATGCTCAAACAAGTGGTTTTAGCCCATTTTGAGCCCGTGGGGCTGCGTTTTGGGCAATGGGAAATGCCAAAATGCCTTGAAAGTGGGTCGTTTTGGGACCAAAAATGGGTCAAAAATGGGTCAAAAACGCGTTTTTCCAAAAGTGATACCAGACCATTTGGGATGCTCAAACAAATGTTTTGAGCTCATTTGGAGCCTGTTTTGATGGAGTTTAGCCCCTTCCACCCTAACCTCGGCGCGAGATGCCCGGTAACATCAGTAGACGGCATGATAAGTGGTTATGACTATGACTATGACTATGACTATATATATATATATATATATATATATATATATATATGTACATATGTATATATATGTATATATATATATATATATATGTATATATGTATATATATATGTATATATATATAGTCATAGTCATAGTCATAGTCATAACCACTTATCATGCCGTCTACTGATGTTACCGGGCATCTCGCGCCGAGAGGTGGTTCCTGCCTCGCTCGATCCCGTGGGTCCCAGGGCTGCCTGAGGTGGCCCACAGCATGACGGAGGACCCAGAGGACCGGGGATACCGGTCAACCAGGCTTTGGGGGCAGTGGCAACTGCAAAGCGTTAGCATTAGCAAAGGCGACGGACGCTGGCCCGTTTGTTCGCCGGGGGTAAGGGGGCAAGGCAAAGCAGCGCAGCAGCATCGCAACAAGCAGAAAGCAAGGGCATCTCTGTCCGTCGCAAAGCGGCAACCAAGGAACAAAGCAGCACGCATGCGGCGAAGCGAGAGCTGATCCTCCGTCGTTCGCGTACCCCCGCCACCGTGGAGACATCCATCACTCATGACCCCATGGAATCCATTGCCGTCTGCGTCCTCGAAACTGCCCACCACCCCTGACTCCACGTATCCCTCTGCCAGCACGCAATAGCCCGTATGTGCATAGCCAGGATTTCTGGGAGGCTCCAGCCTAGCCTGGCCCTCAGCTTTCATCGCCCCCATGTCTCCACAATGTACGCCACCGACCCACCGCACCATCCCCCTAGTATAGTACAGAAACACGGTACCAATTCCACGTCCCCGTGGCCTTGAGTTGCTCCCACACCCCAGATATATACCATGCCGGCACCCCGTGTCAGGGGCCAGCGCCCAATCTGCTTCGAGGTATCCACTTGCCCACGTATAATATATCTTGAGGGTCTACAGGGGGGGACGCCGGCCGCTACGCGACGGGAGTGGCGCAACCCGTGAATATCGCTGGCTGGGATTCGGGCTGGTGGGTGCCGTAGCTTGGTTATCGACCCCCTGTAGGGGTACCCACCAGAGGCTCGCCCCGGGCCGTGGTAACCAGGTGCACCTCATCTGGCCCACATACATTGCCCTGGCGCCTACCCTTGACCCTTACCTGCACTGATTGGCCAGCTTCCGTGGTTGCGCCTCTTCCGCCACAGCAGCGGCCAGGCCGCAGGTTCGGCCCCCACCGACGACGTGGCGAGCCTACTTATATCATTGGCCCGCGCGTCACCCCCCGGACCACTCAGCATGCCGCTTCTCTGCCCTCCTCGCCTCTAGCCGACCGGACTGGCGCCCCCCAGGGGTAAGCCGTTACAGTGGTGAGGCGACCGCATACTCTTCGCTACGACGCCACGCAGTACCGCTGTTGACACGCCGACGCCACCTGCGAGCCGCCACGACACGCACCATCGCAACCACAAGGCCATGGTCAGAGGTTAGACTATGTACATGCCCGCAGGCACGGTCCCTCTAGTTTGTTAACGGGGCCAGGGGATGCCCCCGCGCTCCCCCTGAGTTGTTAGAGGGGTCAAGGGGACACCCCAGTACCGCCATGCAACCCCGTAGCGCTCCCACTGTACGGCCCTCCAGTACCGCCGCGCACCCTCACCATACGGTCCCCAGTCCCGCCACGTATACCCCCACGACGCCAGTACACCGTCATCCGCAACGCCGTAACCCCCAGACAACTCCGTGCACCCTCGGTGTATCCCGAGCAACCACTCCCACTACTGCCGTAGCCGGGCCGCCAGTAGAGACCCCAGTGCCATGGGAATACCCTACGGGGGTTTGGGCCTTATTACCCTGGTCGGGACGACCCATGACACCTCACTGTTGTACGCGGCGACCCGGGGCAGGCGGGTGAAGCATCCCTGTCCGACCCTCATGCACGGGGGCAGTACGGCTCACCATCAGGCCGGCACGACCTGTCACATCGCGTTGGCCGTCATACGCCGCCTGCCAGTACCGCACAATCACGCCGCGAAGGCTCTGCTTCTCAGGCGCTACCCCCTCCGCTGCGTCCAGCGTAGGGACGGTAGCTGGTGCACCCACAATTCCCAACCCCATCAATCTGCACCCCCGGCCCCCACCACGCCGTCACCATTTCCTCCGTGATGCCACAACCAGAGTATCCGTGAGTCGCCCTCCAGAGCCGCTCACCACAGCATCAGGGGCAGGGCGGCAGACGGCGCTCCAGGGCACCGTACCCCTTCCACTCGGACGCTCTTCAGGCCATCCTGGATAGTCTTCCAGGCACTTGAGGACATCTGCCCAGAGTGCCGCAGTGCCCACCTCGCCTTAGGCCACCCCCTATCGGCACGCTCCTTACATGTCCCGCACAGCGGGGCGGAGGCACACTGATGAACCCAAACTGACACCGTTTCCCCGCACCCGTGGCATCGCTGCGGAAGCACAGACCGCGATGGAACGCAGCTACCCTCACAGCACTGCGACCACAGGTCCTGCCATACATCGCAGCACGCGTCCTGGAGCCCGAGCAAAGCCCTCGCATGCGTGCGTGCTGTGGCACAAGTGAGGAGGCTGCGCCTCGCTTCCTCCCACGTGGACACCGGGCGGAGTATCGGTCGCCCGTCGGGCATCACCGGCAGGCTCTCAAGCAGCCGGGGCCACCGCGCCACTTTGGGGCTGCGCGTGCCATGTGCCAGGAGCTCCCAACCGTAGTCCCGTAAGACCTCCCCGATGACATCAACCCCGTCCTGCTCCGGGCCCCTGGCGGAAGCCAGAACCAAGCGTTGTCCTCCCGCCCGAGCCTCAATGACCGCCTCGAGGCCCAGGGTGTCAAGGGTGTGACGAGCATCGGCAGCCACGTGGTCGTCCCCTTCTGGCACAGAGAACATGGCCTGCGTGACGTGGCCCTGCGCGTCATTGCCCTGTACCCGTGCCAGCTGCTTGGAGCCCACTAACACTGCCATGGACCGCTGCTCCGTGACCGCTGGTACGGCTCGTCGCAGCTGCCGGTCATACAGCCACAACGTACCCACGTCAAGTACGACAACCACCGCCAGGATTGGGAGACTGCACAAAGGTTGCTGAAGGACCGGCAGCACCTCGCGAGGCCAGCCCATGACGTTCCCCACAGCTGGATGGTTGGCGTACACCTGAAGCCGGGGATCACTCTGGCCGTCAGGGCTTCTCACCTTGGTACCACGCACCTGGGCCCACGACTGCGCCGACACCACGCGGGACCACTCCCTGAATGCCGTGATGTCCTGTGCCACCCAGGAACCGATCCACTGGTCGAAGGCCTGCGCCACCGCCGCCATCCAGTGAGGGAACAAGGACATGGCCTCGTCATGCTCGATGCACGACCGCGACACCAGCAGTGCGTGCAGCGGTGCCCTCTGAAAGGTTGCCCGCAGGTCGCCGGGGAGGCCGGCAAACGGGTTCCACGGCGGACGCTGCAGGATCCTCCCTGCCGGCGGGCAGAAGGGTGTGTCACCGCGCAGGAACACGTATACCGCTCTCCTTCGATCTTGCATTGGCAGCTGCATAATCTGGGTGAGCCGATGGTTCCTGTGGGCATACACATCTTCCCCAATCTGGACCATGTCCTCCACAAAGAGCCTGGCCTTGGCAGGGCCCCGGGACGACACCCGCCATCAGGGATTCAGTCCACCTGCAGCCGTGCTCCCTCCACGCCACGAACTCCACCGCCCTGTCTGTCAGGGGTAGCTCCGCCGTGAACTCCTCCACACGCCTGCACAGGAGCCCAGCCACCTCCTCGTCTCGCGCACACAGTAGGCGCATGTGGCCAATGTCCTCCTCCGGCCCCCCACAGAAGATACAGGGGTGGGCTGGTATTGCCATACGCGTGAGCTTTTGTCTCCACCGTCGCATGACCTGCATGGTGGACAAGCGACCGTCACGTGCCCGCAGCATATTCTGTGCGTTGGGCCGTGGTGTACAGCTCCCAGGGGCATCGCCTCGCAGGCGCCAGCCAGTGGCGTGTGCGCCCTGGTGCGAGCCGCTAGCGAACGACACTCCATGAAGGGCTTGCATGGACGGCACACGCGGCTCGAGCTCACCAGTATCCCCCGGCACCAAGAGGATGGCGTGCTCCTTTGGCAGGACAAGATGGACAAGCGGGGCCATTGCACGGGCCGCGGCAGAGTCCGGTGCCTCGAGCGGGACCGCCGCCAAGTGCGAGCTCTGCCTCACCACCCAGTGGTGCGGCCCCCCAACTCGGCGTGGCAGCCGCCGCAGCCCCTCCACTATCCAGCTCAATGCGTGTTGATTGACCAGATGTGATGTCGGCCCCTTGATGCCACGGTAAAGGGCCTCTTGCGCCCTGCGGAGATGCGCTCCTATGACGGACGCATCCACCACGTGTACCGTGCACGCTGACGGGGGCGTGTGTAACAAGTACGCCGCCGCGCCAATGATCTCTGCCTCCGGGACCGTGCCGTAGATGGCACCCGTCCACGTGGGGATTCCGTGGCTGGCCACCGCCACGTTTGTGGCGTCGTCTCCCTGGGGCGACGCGCCAGACGATGTGACTTTAGTCGCCATCGGCACCCAGCAGTACCGGTGGGGCTCCAGCCACGCCACGTCGGACCGGGGCCTCTGCACCACCTTTCCCAGGGACGCCGCACTGGAGGCCGTGAGCTCCGGGGACAGGACCACCCTCGGTCGATACACTGCATGCGGTCTCCAGGCCAGGTCACATCCGCAGACTGACTTTATGGCGTCCAGGGCGGTGGTATACTCCGCTCCCCAAACTGTTGCGGAGCAGGAAGGCTGGTATACCACCACAGACCCCTTCTCCACTGCGCCGCCATCACGCAACGACGTGACGGCGACGTGCGGATCGTGCGGCACGTTGGACATCCGGACCACTTCCGGGACCGAGTACTCATCCGGATCCGGGATTGGGCCTGCCGGCAGCAGAAGAACAATTGCCCACTCGCTGCAATTGTGCACCGCCGCGCACGCCCTGGAAAACGCTGGCCGCCCCTGCACAACCCACAGTGGTGGCGGGCTTATGCCGCCCCCGGCGTGAGGAGTGAGCAGGGGGACGGACGCCGGATCGTCTTGTTGTTGGTAGCCCTCAAAGACGTCCCCCAACAGAAACAGGAGGGCGGCTAGCGGGACGAACGGCATGGACAGCCCCGGGTTGGCCGGGTCCCATCCTTCCTCCCTGTATCCGCCCACCACATACACGTCCCCCGCAGCGGACTGCCTATTGCGTTTGCTGGCCTTCTTTCGGCGCACCGGGTGTATTAGCCGGTGAGTCAACAGACTAGGCAGCTGCGGCCAGAAGACGTCGCGAAGCCCCGTGAGCCACACGTGGTCCAGCTGGTGGGGCCCTACTCCCGCGTGCGGAAGGTGCAGGTGGTCCTCATGGCACTCCTGAAGCTGGACCGCCCAGTGCCCGGGCGCAGGGCATGGGAGCCGCGCATGCAGGAGGTCATTTGCGGGATCAGTCAGGGACTGTACTGTCGCATCTGTGCGGGGCCCAGAGAGAATGCAGATGTCCCTACCCTTGAAGGTATAGGATTGGGACATCCACTTCCGCCCCGCCCACTGCACTTGCGGCAGATGGGCGTGTACACACGAGTACACCGACGATGGCATGAGAAGCCCTACGCGCAGCGTCCCCATCGCTCTGAGTACCCTGTCCACCCACGTATTGCCAGCGTGTGTGGCGAATGACGCAGAGGGCACCATGAACTGCCCGCACACTCCGTACTGCACGTGCATGTCTCGGAGGATGGCCCGCAGCTCATCCCGGACTGTCGTCGACCTGTGGTGGGTGAGCTGAGCCATGGTCGCCACGACGGAGTCGCGGCATATAACCTGGACATCCGCCAACCGTAGCCCATGACCTGACCGCACCGCCACGTTTGACAGGTCCTTGGGCAGCTTCTCGAACTGCAGGGCCGCAGCCTTGATGGCAGTATTCAGCTTGATCACCGCCTCCGCCGTGTCGGACAGGTAGGGCGCCGCGTACCGCACAATGCCTCTAACCACAGCCGCCATCACCTCATGAGGCACTGACGCCGGCCCTAACGTGTTCTTGCACCAGCCCAGCAGAGCTTCACACCGGAGTACATGTTTCTCCTTCATGGTCGCCATCCCCCTGGGATCGAGGCGTAGGCCCAAGTATGGTACCGTGCCCTTGGCACGTAAGCATACCCATGGGGCCGCCGTGTCCCCTGGGTTCAGGTATACCATAATCGAATGGATGCGAGCAGTTTTGGCATAGGCGCATTTGCCCACGTTGAGGGACATGCCCATGTCAGTGAGATACCGCGCTATCGCCGCCGCATACTCCAGGAATTGCGGCAGGGAGTGCGCTATCAACAGGAGGTCATCACAGTACGCCTGTACCAGGGGTGGCACCGCATGGCGAGCATCTCCTCGCGCCTTGCAGGCGAGGCTCCGCAGGAGAGGCTCCAAAAGGAGGAGGTAGAGCACAGCGCTCTCTGCACTGCCCTGCCGCAGGCCCCTGTGGAGTCGTATGCTGGGCGTCGGGCCGTGCGCGGTGATGATGCGCACCAGAGACCCGCAGCTGAGGGTGTGGAAGAGCCTGATGAGCTCCTCCGGGACACCCATGTGGCGCAGGAGGAGCGCCAGCGCTCCGTGCGGCGCTGTGTCAAAAGCTTTTGACACATCGAAGGCCAGGACGTGGTTTTCCTCCAGCCCACGCTGCAGCCTGCGCTGGGCCAGGAACACAGTGGCAGCCGCCGTGGAGCCCGGCATGGCTCCGAACTGCCAGTCCGCGGCCAGTCCCTTGCGTGCCAGAACAGCTGTGAACCTCCGCATGAGGGGATTCATGAGCATTCGCATGTCGTGCTGCCCCAGCGCTATCGGCCTGTACTCGTCCAGGTTGCCCGTGGCTGTGCCCTTGGGCATCAGCCAGATAATGGCCTCGTGCCAGGACTCCGGGACGTCCGCACCCCGTAGGATAGCCCGGTACGCGTGCACCAGGAGCCCCTGCACTGGTTCAGGCAGCTCTGCTATGAGGGCAGCCGTGACCCCGTTGGACCCCGGAGCTTTGTCGTCCGCCACGGCGTGCCTCACGGCGTCTTTAAGGTCCTGCATGGTTTAGTCCTGTACCGACCTCCATTCCTCTCGCACCCCTTTGGGAATGTGGGCCCGGACCAGCCGCTCGAAGGCCGGCAGGTTCACTGGCCGCTTGGCGTACAGCGCCTCCGAATACCCCTGGACCTCACCGATGACGTCCGAGGCCTCCAAGAGCACCTTCTCCGACTCGCGGACGCGTACGGACCATAGGCCTGACGGGGCATAGTTCACCACGTTGATGGCCCCCCGTATGGCCGTCCATCGGAGCTGCAGATCCGGTACCCTGCCCCGCCAGTAGTCCTTGATGGACCGGCGCCTGTTGCTCCTGAGGACATCCCGCAGCTCCTCCACGAGTGTCTCCAGCTGGTGGAGCTGATGGTCCAATGCGGCACGCAGGTCCTCTACCGAGGCGGGGGACAGGTCGGGGTCCACTCGCCGGAGGTGCTGTAGCAGGGCAGTCGCTTCCTGGGAGTGGAGTCCGGCCGCCGCCGCGTCCCGTTACCACAGCTGATGGGCGCGCCAGGCCAGGGCCTGCTGATCCGAGAGGACCTGGTCCAACGACGCCTCCGTTTCCGCCTGCCCGTACGGGTACTGCGGGTCCACGCCTGAAGGCATGCGCACTCCCGTGACCCTGGACACGTCATCACGGAAAGCGTAGAGCAGGTCAAAGACCGCTTGCACCTCCGACGTGCCCATGGTGGCAGTGTCCTGGTCCGACGAGAGCCACGCCTGCAGCCGCCGATCCCCGCAGGCCTTCTGCAGTACTGCCGCTGCCGCCTCACGAACCCCCGGGGAGTCCGGGCGTATGGCATGCAGCCTGCCCTGGGCGTGCGAGTAGGCCATCCTGGTGACCCTCTCCTTGCCGGCCACCGCCAGTGGGATGTCCAGGACCACAGGGCCATGATCCGACCCCAGTGACGCAGGAGACCGCCCCGGCGCCAAGTGAGGGCGCTCACGCGCCGCCCATGGGACCAGAGGCGAGTTTAGAAGGAAGGAGTCCAGTCGGTGCCCTGCCCTCGTGGGCCTCCTGTCCTCCTCCCGTTCCGGGCCTGCCCTGTGGAAACCACACTGTTCCCACAGGGCTTGGAACCTCCTCGTGGTAGGGTGCCACGGGGACTCCAGCCACACGTTGAAGTCCCCTCCGAGGAGCACGGCCCTGGTGCCTCCCGCGCTCTTGGCCGCCGCGTACATGGCCACGTCAGCCCAGAAGGACGCCTTAGACGCCCAGGAGTCGCCGCCGCTACCCGGGCCTGGACGTTGATGACCGTGAGGGTGCCACCTGCGGTCACCACATCGAGGGCCATGGCCTTGCCTGGCACGATGTCCACGATATCTCGAACTTCCTCCGCGGCGAACACGTCCGCCCGAAGGGCAATCAAGAGCCCGCCGCGCACCGCCGCCGCCGACGCCGCCTGGGCATCCACCCCTGGGTACCCATGATACCCGTGGTGACGCCACTGGTTCTCGGAGTGCACCACACCTTGTGGGTCCTGCACGCCGGTCTCCTGGAATAGGCCCAGGATGGCACCCTCGGCCTTCACGATGCCCGCCGCCACCGCTTCACCGTCGAGCATACCTGGGGCCCCTGGTACGCCGTCCCCTCGCATCGAGCCCTGGACGTTCCAGGACACCGCCGCTCGGGTGTCGGAGGCTGGGCCCCTTCATGGCTGCACGTGAGGATCGGGGCCCCCCGCCGGATCCGGATCACTGGACGGAGAGGGGCCACTAGCAGGTTCAGGGGGACCACCCGCACCCGGCGCGGGCGGCCGGCGAGGTGGCCCCTGACCCCGTGGGCCTCCGCCCGAGGCGGTCGTCGCCTGCTGAGACCCGGCAGATGCGGCGGGCTCCCCCTCTGCCTGTCCGCCGGATGTACTTGCCGCCGTACCCCCCGTTGATGTCACTGCCCCACTCCGTGCTGCAGACCCAATCGCCCCAGATCGTGCCGCCGACGACGATGCCCCGCGCTCCGCCGCAGGGCGGGCACCCGTGGGCAGCGTGAGCGCTCTGGACCCCGCCTGGGCCGACGCGAAAGGCCCCGCCTGGCCCCCCGGCATAACGCCAACCAGCATGGCCAGCGCCTGGTCCCGTTGTGCCGGATCAGTCGCATGGTCCCGCTGGATGTGGTCTAGCAGGTCCTTGGGGTGGAGGTGGGTAGGCCGGCAGTGCGTGCCAGCTTTCCATGTGCAGTGGCCAGCCCCATCCAGCCGAGACCAGGGGCATTGATCGTCTTTGTCCCACGCTGATCCGTGGCCAAGTCACCACCGAAGTGCTGCAGCACGTACCGAATGTTGGCATAGCCGCCATACTGAGGCGGCTGGCCCCTCTTGGGCGGCGGGGTGCCTCGCGTATTGCTCCGCGAAGTGTATGCCGGGAGGGTAAAGGGAGGACGGGGACAGAGACACCGAGGGCCAGGGACCAAGGGACCTGGGAAGGGGGGCACGTGAGGACGAGGGAGGGCGAGCACACAGGGGGCAGGACAGGGCCAAGGGTCCAGGGCAGAGAGAGGGGGCAAAGAGGGGGCGCTGCCACGCGAATTGCTCCGCATCGTGCTCGCGCTGGCCGGAGGGCAGAGGGGCAGAGAAGGCAGGGCAGGGAAGAGGGCGTGCCACGGCGGCATGAAGGAGCGGGCGTGGGGCGGAAGCACAAAGGTGCCCCACAACCGAGCAAGCCGCCCGTAGTGCGCGGGGGCACTGGACAAGGCGGGGCACCGCGGCGCGCTGCCGCAAGGCGGTCCACCCCCATGGGTGCAGTGTCCTGCGTAGAGTTATACAACAAAGGTCAGGTGCGTGCCTGCGACGTGCGTGCGACATGCCTACACGGTGTCCTGCGAAGTGTTCTGCGTAGAGAAGAGAGGGGAGAGGGCAGGGCAGGGAGGGAGGTGCGTGCCTGCGACAGGCGTGCGACCTCCCTACAAAGCGTCCTGCGTAGTGTAAAAATGTAAGTGTAGAGAGGGAAAAGGGCGGGGGAGGGAGGGGGAGGTAGGGCGGGAGAAGAGGGCTGCAGGCTGCGGGCTGGTGCGCACGGAACCAGGGCGCCCGGGAGCGGCAAATTGAAGGGGGAGTGAGAGGGGTGCCTCGCGTGTTGCTCCGCGAACTGAGTGCCGGGAGGGTAAAGGGAGGACGGGGACAGAGACACCGAGAGCCAAGGACCAAGGGACCTGGGAAGGGGGGCACATGAGGACGAGGGAGGGCGAGCAGACAGGGGGCAGGCCAGGGCCAAGGGGCCAGGGCAGAGGGAAGGGGCAAAGAGGGAGCGCTGCAACGCGAATTGCCCCACATTGTACACGCGCTGGCCGGAGGGCAGAGGGGCAGAGAAGGCAGGGCAGGGAAGAGGGGGTGCCACGGCGGCATGAAGGAGCAAGCGTGGGGCAGAAGCACAAAGGTGCCCCACAACCGAGCGAGCCGCCCGCAGTGCGCGGGGGCACTGGACAAGGCGGAGCGCCGCGGCGCGCTGCCGCAACGCAGAGTCATACAACGAGGGCCAGGTGCGTGCTTGCGACATGCGTGCGATCTGCCTACACAGTGACCTGCAAGAGGTAGAGGGGTAACAGGGCAGGGGACATAGAGAGACGGAGGCCGCAGGAGGGTGAGGTGCGGCATGCGTGCCACAAGCCTAGAGACCAAGGCGCCAGGGGGAGGCAAAGTGAAGAGGGAAAGGGTGAGGTGCAGTGTGTTGCTCCGCAGTGTGTTGCAGGGAGGGTACAGCGAGGACAGGGACAAGGAAACAGAGGGCCAAGGACCCAGGGGCCTGGGAAAGTGGGCGAGGGAGGACGAGGGGGAACGAACACACGAGGGGCAAAGCTAGGCCAGAGAACGGGAGTGGAGGGGGGCAGCAAGGAGGGAGGGTTGCCTCGCGAATTGCTTCGCCCCGTGCTAGCCAGAGCAGAGAGAGCGACGAGGGAGACAGATGCTCAGCATTAGGCGAGCACAAAGGGCGAGGGAGGGAGCAGCGGGGGCAGGGTAGGGGATAGTTGCCAAACGTCGTGCCGTGCGCCGTGCGCGTCCTGAAATCAACTCTGACCTCAATCATGCGTCACGTCACGTCCGTCAAGCCTGGAGCAGGAGGCAGGAAGCGACACGGGGGGACGGGCACCTGCGGCGCCATCCGTAGGGCCTCCCGTGCTATGACCCAACCAGTGGCGCAGAGGGGACACGCGCCAGTGGTGCCATCCACCGGACCCCCTACGCCTGTTGCAGTAAGTGTGACGCAAAGGGGACGGGCACCAGCGCCGCCAACCGGTGGGCCCCCTGCGGCGTAGATTGTGCTGGACTGATTAAATAGGTGGCCAGGGGATGCCACAAATGATTCCCCCCGTCCGTCTCCCCGCGTCTCTGCCATAGGACCTCAGGGGCCTCCATCGCGCTCGGGGGTGGCAGAGGCCCGAGGGACGAGAGCGCCCGGCCGCTTTGTAGCCGCCACTTCCAGCGGACGGATACCACGGCACCGGTATCAGGCCGCTCGGAAGTGGATACACAGGCACCAGGGAGAGGATGGGCGGTCGGCCCCCCCCGGGCTGTAGGGTGCCGAAACAGGGGCCCTCCCCTCGACCAGGGCGGCGGATGGCGCAAGAAGCCTTCGAGGCGTACGGTAAGTCCTCCCCGCTGCCCGCACTTCCTCATCTTCCGTTTCCAGCCGGGTACGTACCTCCTCCAGTAAGTATGGGCACAGGAGGGAGCAGGCACGGGACACTGAGCACCATGCGGAGACGTGGCGACTACCGCCGAGGGGCAACAGCGGCTGGTTATCCTGGGCTGCGGGGCCTAAACCATGGAGCAGGGCGGGAAGGCCCAAACGGAAACCCCCCCCCCCCCCCGCAGCGGCCAAGTGCCTCACCCCGTGACTGTGTCGTGCCTACGTCTTGCCTGCGACGTGCGTGCAACGGAGGGGAGACGAAAAGGGCGCGCCTCCCCCCCCCCACCCATCCCCGCCCCCCCGAGGGCGGGGAGTGCGGATAAGGGGGAGGCGACAAGCGCCCCCCCCCCCCCCCCGAGGGCAACGCGGCAGGGTGGGGAGGCAGCAGTGGCGGGACGAACCAAACGACCGTGCCCGAAGAGGGCACGTGCCGTGCAAGCCCCGGCGGGGGGACCACCGGGAGGGCGGACGTAGGGTAGAAAGGGCGACAACGGGAGCCACGAGGCGTGCCCCGCCCCCCCCCCCCCTGCAGAGGGATGCCGCACCTCGTGCCTGTGACATGAGAGCGACGAAGGGAAAATGACAAGCCCCCCCCCCCCCCCCACGAGCCTCCGCCCCCCCAAGGGTGGGGGATGCAGGAAGGGAGGGGCGGACTGCGGCCCCCCCTCCCGAGGACAAAGCGGCAAGAAGGGGGGACGGCGGGGAGAGGGTGCGGGACGGACCACACGACCGTGCCCAAGGAAAACAAGCGCCGTGCGGGCCCCGGCGGGGGGGGCACCGGGGGAGCGAACGCAGAGTGGGAAGGGCGAAGACGGGGGCCACGCGGCGTGCCCCACTCCCTAGCACAAGGACAAGTGCCGCGCCACGTGCCAGTGCCGTGCCTGCGACGTGCTTACACCGGAGGAAGGGCAGCGAGGGCGCCCCCCCCACCCCACCCCCAACTCCCACACCCACCGAGGAAAGGGGCGAGGGCAGCGAGGGGAAGTCGAGGGGACATGGGGGATGACGGTAGCGGGAAGCGGACCCCCCCCCCGAGGGCGCCGCGGCAGGGTGGGGAGGCACAGGAACGAGAGTGCGGGACGAACCACACGACCGTGCCCACAGGGAGCACGCGCCGTGCAGGCCCCAACGGGGGGACCACCAGGGGTGCAACCGCAGGAAGGGTAGGGTGACGGCGGAAGCCACACGGCAAGCCCCCTCCCCCCCAGCGGAGGGACAAGTGCCGCGCCTCGTGCCTGCGCCGTGCTTACGACGTGCTTGCGCAATAGGGGGGACAGCGAGGACGCCCCCCCCCCCCCTCGCCATACTCCTCCACCCACCCACGAAAAGGGCGATGACAGCGAGGAGACAGCGAGGGGACATGGGGGGGGGGGCAGGGGAGGGAAAAAAAAAAAACAACAACAAAGGACACCAACACGCCAGAGCAGGGGCAGACAGCACGGGCAGACGGGGCATGGCGGGGGCCAGGGGGCACGGCAAGGGGCGCGGGACAGGGGGACGCCCCTGGGGACGAAAGCAAGAAGGCAGGGACAAACACCGCAACCAACGGGGGGGAGCCGGGGTCACAAGAGCCCGTGAAAGACGCTGGTGAGGTACCCGACCTCTGGGGTTTGGGGGCCCCCCCGGTGTCCGTATCGGCCCCACCTGAGCGCAGGCAATAAGGTGGGTTACGCCCGGGACCGTTGGCCAGCGGCCCGAGGTGGCACCGGCCTGGGGGGGTGGCCAATGGGCTTGACCAAGAGCACTCCCCACGGCATGTACTGCGGTTCGTGTCCGGTGAGGGGCTGCGGGTAGGGCACACCGTCCATCGGGGTAGGCATGAGACGTGCCTATCCCGCAAGGACTCCCCAGAGACCCACAGTGTACCCCACCCCGGTGTGGGGAAGGGCCGACGTACCTGGTTACGACGCAGGTCCATTTGTACTGAGCGGGTACAAATGGACGGCCCGTACAACAGAGTTACACCCTGACGGGGAGTGCATGCATCGGCCCCCCCGTGGGGAAACTCCCGGAGAGAGGGACCGGAGCCAGCGTCGGGCGCCCCCCCCCCCCCAACCCTGCCTGGCAACAAGCCCGCCAACAACCGGGCTGGGCCAAGGGGCACACCTAACGGGCACAACCGGGGGCAAAGGAACACGGAAGGGAAGAGGGGCGCGCGAGAGGGGTGCGCAACTGTGTCGTGCGAAGTGTCGTGCAACAATAAGCCAGCAGCAAGCGGGACGGGCCACAGAGTCCACCCGTTCTCCCGTGTCCTTAGCTCACAGAGCCTTCGTTAGCTAAATGTCGCTATCTGTCCCCGCCAATCCCGCGGAGTTGCCAGCCTTCCGGCGACGTGCCCGGCGCCTGGTAGACACAGTGTCTGATCTCGTCAGACACGGGCCGCACACGTATGCGGCGTTCCAGGCGCGCGTGGACGCGGACCGTCCGGCCAGGGACAACGGATGGGACCACTTCGTCGACGTCTGCTTGCGGCAGATGTTGGCCCGCGATCCCCACCCGTACAACGCGCCCAACGTTCAGGCGCGGTTCGCAGCCGGCACGGTGCCGTTCGGGCTGCACCTGCTCAACCGACTACTCCGATGTCTACAAGATCTCGGGCAACTCGAGGACGCGCAGCGCGGGCGGCCCCGAGTGGGGTCGGCGGGGCAGCCGGGTTATGCGGTGCCGGGTGCGTTTCCGATGACGCCGCCCCCGGGCCTCGGGCCCATGCCCATCCCGCCCTTTGGGACTCACCACCACCACCAACTCCATCTCCATCACCTACTTCATCACCCCGTCGGGTTCCCCATGATGCAACATCACTTCCCACACCAACACGTACACCCGACAGCTGTGCCACCGCCCCCCGTCCATCTTCACCATCACCACCAACTGGCGGCTGTGCCACAGCACCCCATCCACCTACACCAACACCATCACCATCACCGTCCGCACCAGCATGTGGAGTACCCGCATCCCCTGCCCCAGCAGCGCCCACGGCCGCCTCAGCACACAGTGCCGGTGCCGGAGCCGGTACCGGTGCCTGAGCCGGGGCGGAGCGCCCAGCAGCGGGGGGTGTCGCAAGGGGCTGTGCCACAGCACCCCGTCCACTTGCACCATCACCGTCACCATCACCTTCCGCACCAGCAAGTGGAGTACCCGCATCCCCTGCCCCAGCAGCACTCACGGCCGCCTCAGCACACAATGCCGGTGCCGGAACCAGTACCGGTGCCTGAGCCGGGGCGGAGCGCCCAGCAGCAGGGGATGCCGCAAGGGGCTGTGCCACAGCACCCAGTCCACCTTCACCATCACCATCACCATCATCGTCCGCACCAGCATGTGGAGTACCCACAGCCCCTGACCCAGCAGCACCCACGACCGCCTCAGCACACAATGCCGGTGCCGGAACCGGTACCGGTGCCTGGGCCGGGGCGGAGCGCCCAGCAGCAGGGGGTGTCGCAAGGGGCTGTGCCGCAGCACCCCGTCCACCCTCACCATCACCATCACCATCACCGTCCGCACCTGCATGTGGAGTACCCTCACCCCCTGCCCCAGCAGCACTCACGGCCGGTGCCTCAGCACACAATGCCGGTGCCGGTACCGGTACTGGCACCTGGGCCGGGGCGGGGCGCCCAACAGCAGGGGGTGTCGCAAGGGGAGGCACGTGGCGTGCCCCCTGGCGAGGCGAGGAGAATGGGGGCACCTGCGGCTGCGCCACCCCTGGCGGTGCCCCAGCCGGAGTTTCCCGCGGCGGGGTCACCACCGCGGACGGTCCAGATGCCGGACCCAACCGTGCCGCGCGAAGCCCCGCCCGTGGTGCCGACGGACCCTGAGCCAGTGGTGCAGGGTGGGGGTCTGCCCCCGACGCGTGGGATGCACGGCGCGGCCCCCATGGGGAGGACTACGCCGGGGGAACGAGAGGGGGATGCAGCGCAGGAGGCGGCAGTGGCTGGCCCGCGAGACATCGGCGAGCTGCTCGCGCAGGCCCTGGAGGATTACCAGCGGACAGCCGTGGGGAGTGGGGGAGCCGCGCCACAAGGGGCTGACGCCGGCGAGCTGATAGCGCAGGCGCTCGTGGCTGTCGCCCCGAGGACGGAAGGGGCCAAGGAGACGCCGACGGAGGCGGTTTCTTCGGGGGGACAGGACGCGGGGCGGGGTGTGCCGAAGGCGCACACGCCGGCGGAGGGCGGCGGGGCTGTGGAGCCCAGTGGGGGACGTGCCAAGGGGGAAGGAGTGGAGGACTGGATGTGGGAGTGGCGGGAGTGGCGCCAGGTGGCACCCGGTGAGCCGTGTCCGGCGGGGCTGGCGTACCGCATGGATCTCCATGCGGGCACCAGCTTGGCCCGGCTGGCCGCCAACCTTCGGGCACGGCTGGACGCGGCGGAGGCGGCAAGGGGCGGAGGCGCTGACGAGCGGCCTCTGGCGCCCTTCCCGCCGCGGCCGGACACGCCGCCGGCGGTGGTCGCGGATGGCGAAGGGGTGGAGGGGGAGCAGGAGGAGGAGTGCGAGGGGGACGAGGAGGCATACGGGCCCGGCGAGTCGGCGCTGGCCCTCATGTTTGAGGACGACGCCGGGCCCGACGTCTACGCCGGCATGGACGAGGACCCGGCCAACGAGCCGCTGCGGCCCATGCCCACTACGGTGCCGCCCCCTGCCCTGGGGAGCTGTGAGCGGCGGCACTGCAGGTACCATGCGGCCGAGGGCGCCCACAGGCACCGCCTCACGGGCACGGGGCAGCGGGAGGCAGGGATGCTGGCGGACGCCCTGGAGCGCTATGAGCTCCAGTGCCCAGGGCAGGTCGCCCGGGAGATGGCCCTGGCGGCAGCGTCCCCGGACAACGGCCAGGTCCGCTGTGTCCAACTGGGGGATGCGGCGGTCCTAGGTCACCACCCCGGTGATGTCCGGGCGGCCGAGCCCCAGGAAGGCCTCCCCCTGTCGGTGCGCCTGTCCGTGGGGCGCCTGCTGGGCGAGGCAGGGCTGGAGGACGTGCGGCGGGACGAAGGCCTGTACGTGGCCTTGTGGCGAGGTGGGGCTGACGCTTGGCGTCGCGAGCAGGCCGAGCGGCCCCTCACACCCCAGGCGCTGGGGTCCCATGCGCTCCTGGTGGCGTTGCACCGTGAGGGTGGAGAGGTCGTGTTCGACGCGGACCGCCTGCTGCTGACCGGGGATGGGGCGGTCCTCGTCCCCACCACCAGCAGCTACCGCCTTGAGAGCCGCGGCGGTGACCTCAAGCTGCTGGTGGTGGTGGGCACGCGCCTCGACGGGAGCGCCGCCCCCCAGGGGTCCGAACACGCGATCCCGGTGGGGGGTGACGAGGAAGCAGGCCGTGGCGGTGACGAGGTGGGGCAAGAGCAACCCACGGGGGAGGAGCAGCAGCACGATCAGCCGGAGGTGGCCGGGGAGGAGGTGGACGTGGAGGCCATTGTGGCGGCGGCCCTGGCGAAGTTCACGGATGCCGCGGGCCCGCTGCCGACGACGGAGGCACTGGAGGAGGAGGACCAACGCAGGAGGGGTGAGGAGGCACAAGTCGCCATGGAGCAGGACGAGGAGCCGGAGTTCAAGGGTGAAGAGGCACAGGGCGCCGGGGAGCAGGACGAGGAGCTGGTGATCGTGGGGGCGAAGGAGGCGCGTGAGGTGGGTCCACGGGAGCTGGGGGTGGCGGATAAGGCTGGGCCGAAGACGGGGGAGGTGGAAACCTGCAGGCACTGGGCCAAGGGGTGGTGCATGCGGGCAGATGCCTGCCGGTACGCCCACCCCCAGCCGCCGGTGCCGCGGGGAGTACCCCAGGAATTACTCCTGATCCTCCAGGCCATGGCCCGTGTGGGGGCCCTCAGCCTGGACCGCAGCCAGGACCACGGCCGGGGCCACGGAACGTTGCTGCAGGAAGCGGTGGTAAAGGCGCAAGGGGGAGGGCTCCCGGCGGTGGGGTATGCGGTGGAGAGTGGGGGCCTGACCGAGTGGGCGGTGGCGTTGCCATGTGGCATGGCGGCCCTGCTCACTCCGTTCCCGGTGGTCCCGTGGAGAGACGAGGTCGCCGTCCAGGAAGCCAATCTGGGATGGGTGTGCACGTGGCACACACACCCCGCCGGCATGGACCCTCGCGAGTGGCAGGCTACGGCGGTCGTGACGTACCTGTCCTGGTCGTTGCCGGCAGCGCCGGGTGCGTGGGCGCAATGGTGGGAGAGGGCGCTCAGCTGGGCGAGGGATGGCAGTGCTGTGGCGGCCTGCCCTGACCTCCCGCGCGAGCCCGTCTCAGTCCAGCCGTGGACTGTGTCCCTGCATCTCCCCGCAGTGGCGGCTCGTCTTGCGGCCACAGACCCGGAAGTCACGCTGCTGGGAGACCGTGAGGGGCCAAGGCTTCGCCTGGGTCAGGGGCTGGAAGTTCGCACCGCCCGCCTCCCCAGCCCTGTGGACGGGGACATCCTGGGGGGACTCCAGTTCACGCGGGCTGGTGGGGCTGATGTGTGGACCGCTGTCCATCGCCAGCTCCCAGACGCGTGGCCCCAGGTGTACCGGCCCCCTGGTCACGAGCGTCTGGTGGGAGTGGAATGGCGCGTGTGGGCCGCCAACCGCCCGTCCCGAACGGTGGTGGTCCTGCCCAGGAGAACCAACCACCCCAGCTGGGAGACCGTGGCGGTCTTGTGGGGATGGGTGGCGGTCCGTGGGGCGAATGGCCACGTCTTCACTGCCCCAAGGGGCACGGTGATCGAGACCGACGGGGGGACAGCGTTGCAGCTCACGGCAGAGCCCCTGACCACGCATGCTGTGGTGGCCGCCCTCGAATGGGTTGCAAACAAGCCACAGCCCTGGCGCGATCCGGTCGCTAGGGCTGTGTGGCGGGACCTGCCGGTCCTTAAGGCCGCCGTCTGGTCAGGAGGGGCAGGGCGGCATCTCCCGGGCGCACTCCCATGGCTGCGGGGCTGCGGAGACGCCTCTCCCCCGCCAGATGAGTTGCGGGGCGCCCTGGAGCACGTGTACTCCAAGCCCAGGCACCACTTCCTGGTGGCTGCGGACCATGGGGTGGAGCTCAGCGACGACGTGGTCGCGCTGGCAGCCGACGTGGTGCAGTGCCTGGCCCCCCACGCCATGATGCTCCCGAGGGAGGGGTGGGAGGGCCAGCGGCACGACGGAACCCCGGCTGCCCTCCTCATTGCGAGGTACGTCGAGCTGGGGGGCTTGGAGGCGGTGTACCTCGACCGGTTGGAGACGCCGGGCATGCGGCACTTGACGGCCCACCACCTCGTGGCCCCTGACATGCGGTTGGCCGTGGACCCGCTGGGCTGGCCTGTGGTGTCGGGGGCCCCGCCCCAATGGCCGCACACGTGGGACATGGCGGCCCGGACGATGCGCATGGCACCCAGGGGCCAGAGGGTGGGATGGCCGGGTGCAGAGCATCTGCTGGCGGAGGCCCGGGCGGCACAGGTGCAGCAGCCGGCCGGCAACACCAAGGACTGTGGCGTGTGCGCCCTCATGTCCGCATGTCCGCCGTCGGTACCCTCCTCAGGGTGCCGAGGCCGGGCAACCTCCTGTCCGCGCTGGACAGGCGGTGGGTGGCGGCGGTGGTCCTCAACAGGGACATGGGGCCCATCGCGCGTCTGCCGTCCCTGGGGGAGCTGCCTGTAGCGGTGTTGGAGGCCCTGCCGGCGCCCCGCACGCCCTTGGACCTGGCGAACGTCCCGCACAACGTGGGGCTGCCCGGGGCGCGCATGCAACATGCCCTGCTGTGTATGGCGACGGCGGCGGACGGGGGGATGTCCATGCTGGCGACGGTGTCCCTGGAGCACGTGCAGGACGCGATGCAGCAGCAGCGGATGCATGCCCCCCAGCCGTGGGAAGAAAGCGCCAAGCGGTGGCTGAGGGTGGAGAGCGTACCCTCCACCCATACGGAGGGCATCGCGGACATGGGGCGGCTGGTGGTGTTGGAGGGGGAGGAGTATTGGGCCTGTGTTCGGGTGGAAACAAGGGGACTGGAGTGGGTCGTAGTCACCGCGTGCCGGCTCAGGAGGCAGCTTGTCCAGGGGCCCGGCCTGCTACCGGGTGTTCCGGGAGTGCCTCAGTGGGCTGGGGCCGGTGCGCAGGGCGCACAGGTGCACGGCAGAGCATCCCGCCGGCGCCGGCGGTCTTCGTGGAGGTCACGCGGCCGCCGGTGATCCAAGGGCAGGACGTCTGGCCCGTAGCCCCGAGCAACGTGTGGCATGCTGAGCATGCAGCTGTCATGTGCAGGGCGTTGCAGGGTCACGCGGCGGCCCTCCCCAGGGCCCCGGCGGCGCAGTCCTCCAGCAACAGGCCGGCAGCCTCGCTGGCACTGCTGCATAGCGCGTCGCGGGCGTGGTATTGGGTTGTGGCGGCATTGGAGCCCCAGTCCTCGGCGCTGCGCCTGTACGATCGCGGAGAGGGCACGGTGCTCACGGTCCGCACCGCCGACCTGGAGGCCCTGCACCTTAGTGCACTGAGTGGCGACGGGGGCGACGCGCTGTACCTCCAAGGGACCGTGACAGGCGCGGCCGCGACACGCTTCCGCCGGCAGAGCGGAGGAGATGCCCTCCGCCTGGTCATGGCGGAGAATATGGGGCCGTGGCTCCGGGCGTTCTCCACGTCCAGGTGGAAGGTCGAGGGCGACCTGGAGAAGTTCGCCGACGCGTGGCGCCGCTGGGTGGAGGAGCAGTTTCCCGTGGGGGGAATGCTGCACCTGCCGCAACCACCGAGCGTGCCACCAGTACGGCCTGCGGCACCCCCGGCCGCGGCGGCGAGGCAGGCCCCGAAAGCGGCGCCCAAGCCGCCGCCCAAGAGGGGCCAGCCGCCTCAGTATGGCGGCTATGCCAACATTCGGTACGTGCTGCAGCACTTCGGTGGTGACTTGGCCACGGATCAGCGTGGGACAAAGACGATCAATGTCTGCCCCTGGTCTCGGCTGGATGGGGCTGGTCACTGCACATGGAAAGCTGGCACGCACTGCCGGCCTACCCACCTCCACCCCAAGGACCTGCTAGACCACATCCAGCGGGACCATGCGACTGATCCGGCACAACGGGACCAGGCGCTGGCCATGCTGGCTGGCGTTATGCCGGGGGGCCAGGCGGGGCCTTTCGCGTCGGCCCAGGCGGGGTCCAGAGCGCTCACGCTGCCCACGGGTGCCCGCCCTGCGGCGGAGCGCGGGGCATCGTCGTCGGCGGCACGATCTGGGGCGATTGGGTCTGCAGCACGGAGTGGGGCAGTGACATCAACGGGGGGTACGGCGGCAAGTACATCCGGCGGACAGGCAGAGGGGGAGCCCGCCGCATCTGCTGAGTCTCAACAGGCGACGACCGCCTCGGGCGGAGGCGCACGGGGTCAGGGGCCACCTCGCCGGCCGCCCGCGCCGGGTGCGGGTGGTCCCCCTGAACCTGCTAGTGGCCCCTCTCCGTCCAGTGATCCGGATCCGGCGGGGGGCCCCGATCCTCACGTGCAGCCATGAAGGGGCCCAGCCTCCGACACCCGAGCGGCGGTGTCCTGGAACCTCCAGGGCTCGATGCGGGGGGACGGCGTACCAGTGGCCCCAGGTATGCTCGACGGTGAAGCGGTGGCGGCGGGCATCATGAAGGCCGAGGGTGCCATCCTGGGCCTATTCCAGGAGACCGGCGTGCAGGACCCACAAGTTGTGGTGCACTCCGAGAACCAGTGGCGTCACCACGGGTATCATGCGTACCCAGGGGTGGATGCCCAGGCGGCGTCGGCGGCGGCGGTGCGCGGCGGGCTCTTGATTGCCCTTCGGGCGGACGTGTTCGCCGCGGAGGAAGTTCGAGATATCGTGGACATCGTGCCAGGCAAGGCCATGGCCCTCGATGTGGTGACCGCAGGTGGCACCCTCACGGTCATCAACGTCCACGGCCCGGGTAGCGGCGACGACTCCTGGGCGTCTAAGGCGTCCTTCTGGGCTGACGTGGCCATGTACGCGGCGGCCAAGAGCGCGGGAGGCACCAGGGCCGTGCTCCTCGGAGGGGACTTCAACGTGTGGCTGGAGTCCCCGTGGCACCCTACCACGAGGAGGTTCCAAGCCCTGTGGGAACAGTGTGGTTTCCACAGGGCAGGCCCGGAACGGGAGGAGGACAGGAGGCCCACGAGGGCAGGGCACCGACTGGACTCCTTCCTTCTAAACTCGCCTCTGGTCCCATGGGCGGCGCGTGAGCGCCCTCACTTGGCGCCGGGGCGGTCTCCTGCGTCACTGGGGTCGGATCATGGCCCTATGGTCCTGGACATCCCACTGGCGGTGGCCGGCAAGGAGAGGGTCACCAGGATGGCCTACTCGCACGCCCAGGGCAGGCTGCATGCCATACGCCCGGACTCCCCGGGGGTTCGTGAGGCGGCGGCAGTACTGCAGAAGGCCTGCGGGGATCGGCGGCTACAGGCGTGGCTCTCGTCGGACCAGGACACTGCCACCATGGGCACGTCAGAGGTGCAAGCGGTCTTTGACCTGCTCTACGCCTTCCGTGATGACGTGTCCAGGGTCACGGGAGTGCGCATGCCTTCAGGCGTGGAGCCGCAGTACCCGTACGGGCAGGCGGAGACGGAGGCGTCGTTGGACCAGGTCCTCTCGGATCAGCAGGCCTTGGCCTGGCGCGCCCGTCAGCTGTGGCAACGGGACGCGGCGGCGGCCGAACTCCACTCCCAGGAAGCGACTGCCCTGCTACAGCACCTCCGGCGAGTGGACCGCGACCTGTCCCCCGCCTCGGTAGAGGACATGCGTGCCGCATTGGACCATCAGCTCCACCACCTGGAGACACGCGTGGAGGAGCTGCGGGATGTCCTCAGGAGCAACAGGCGCCGGTCCATCAAGGACTACTGGCGGGGCAGGGTACCGGATCTGCAGCTCCGATGGACGGCCATACGGGGGGCCATCAACGTGGTGAACTATGCCCCGTCAGGCCTATGGTCCGTACGCGTCCGCGAGTCGGAGAAGGTGCTCTTTGAGGCCTCGGACGTCATCGGTGAGGTCCAGAGGTATTGGGAGGCGCTGTACGCCAAGCGGCCAGTGAACCTGCCGGCCTTCGAGCGGCTGGTCCGGGCCCACGTTCCCAAAGGGGTGCGAGAGGAATGGAGGTCGGTACAGGACTACACCATGCAGGACCTTAAAGACGCCGTGAGGCACGCCGTGGCGGACGACAAAGCTCCGGGGTCCAACGGGGTCACGGCTGCCCTCATAGCAGAGCTGCCTGAACCAGTGCAGGGGCTCCTGGTGCACGCGTACCGGGCTATCCTACGGGGTGCGGACGTCCCGGAGTCCTGGCACGAGGCCATTATCTGGCTGATGCCCAAGGGCACAGCCACGGGCAACCTGGACGAGTACAGGCCGATAGCGCTGGGGCAGCAAGACATGCGAATGCTCATGACTCCCCTCATGCGGAGGTTCACAGCTGTTCTGGCACGCAAGGGACTGGCCGCGGACTGGCAGTTCGGAGCCATGCCGGGCTCCACGGCGGCTGCCCCGGTATTCCTGGCCCAGCGCAGGCTGCAGCGTGGGCTGGAGGAAAACCACGTCCTGGCCTTCGATGTGTCAAAAGCTTTTGACACAGCGCCGCACGGAGCGTTGGCGCTCCTCCTGCGCCACATGGGTGTCCCGGAGGAGCTCATCAGGCTCTTCCACACCATCAGCTGCGGGTCTCTGGTGCGCATCATCACCGCGCACGGCCCGACGCCGAGCATACGACTCCACAGGGGCCTGCGGCAGGGCAGTGCGGAGAGCGCTTTGCTCTACCTCCTCCTTTTGGAGCCTCTCCTGCGGAGCCTCGCCTGCAAGGCGCGGGGAGATGCTCGCCATGCGGTGCCACCCCTGGTACAGGCGTACTGTGATGACCTCCTGTTGATAGCGCACTCCCTGCCGCAATTCCTGGAGTATGCGGCGGCGATAGCGCGGTATCTCACTGACATGGGCATGTCCCTCAACGTGGGCAAATGCGCCTATGCCAATACTGCTCGCATCCATTCGATTATGGTATACCTGAACCCAGGGGACACGGCGGCCCCATGGGTATGCTTACGTGCCAAGGGCACGGTACCATACTTGGGCCTACGCCTCGATCCCAGGGGGATGGCGACCATGAAGGAGAAACATGTACTCCGGTGTGAAGCTCTGCTGGGCTGGTGCAAGAACACGTTAGGGCCGGCGTCGGTGCCTCATGAGGCGATGGCGGCTGTGGTTAGAGGCATCGTGCGGTACGCGGCGCCCTACCTGTCCGACACGGCGGAGGCGGTGATCAAGCTGAATACTGCCATCAAGGCTGCGGCCCTGCAGTTCGAGAAGCTGCCCAAGGACCTGTCCAACGTGGCGGTGCGGTCAGGTCATGGGCTACGGTTGGCGGATGTCCAGGTTATATGCCGCGACTCCGTCGTGGCGACCATGGCTCAGCTCACCCACCACAGGTCGACGACAGTCCGGGATGAGCTGCGGGCCATGCTCCGAGACATGCACGTGCAGTACGGAGTGTGCGGGCAGTTCATGGTGCCCTCTGCGTCATTCGCCACACATGCTGGCAATACGTGGGTGGACAGGGTACTCAGAGCGATGGGGACGCTGCGCGTAGGGCTTCTCATGCCATCGTCGGTGTACTCGTGTGTACACGCCCATCTGCCGCAAGTGCAGTGGGCGGGGCGGAAGTGGATGTCCCAATCCTATACCTTCAAGGGTAGGGACATCTGCATTCTCTCGGAGCCCCGCACAAATGCGACAGTACAGTCCCTGACTGATCCCGCAAATGACCTCCTGCATGCGCGGGTCCCCTGCCCTGCGCCCGGGCACTGGGCGGTCCAGCTTCAGGAGTGCCATGAGGACCACCTGCACCTTCCGCACGCGGGAGTAGGGCCCCACCAGCTGGACCACGTGTGGCTCACGGGGCTTCGCGACGTCTTCCGGCCGCAGCTGCCCGGTCCGTTGACTCACCGGCTAATACACCCGGTGCGCCGAAAGAAGGCCAGCAAACGCAATAGGCAGTCCGCTGCGGGGGACGTGTATGTGGTGGGCGGATACAGGGAGGAAGGATGGGACCCGGCCAACCCGGGGCTGTCCATGCCGTTCGTCCCGCTAGCCGCCCTCCTGTTTCTGTTGGGGGACGTCTTTGAGGGCTACCAACAGCAAGACGATCCGGCGTCCGTCCCCCTGCTCACTCCTCACGCCAGGGGCGGCATAAGCCCGCCACCACTGTGGGTTGTGCAGGGGGCCAGCGTTTTCCAGGGCGTGCGCGGCGGTGCACAAGTGCAGCGAGTGGGCAATTGTTCTTCTGCTGCCGGCAGGCCCAATCCCGGATCCGGATGAGTACTCGGTCCCAGAAGTGGTCCGGATGTCCAACATGCCGCACGATCCGCACGTCGCCGTCACGCAACGACGTCATGTCGTTGCGTGACGGTGGCGCAGTGGAGCAGGGGTCTGTGGTGGTATACCAGCCTTCCTGCTCCGCAACAGTTTGGGGAGCGGAGTATACCACCGCCCTGGACGCCATAAAGTCAGTCTGCGGATGTGACCTGGCCTGGAGACCGCATGCAGTGTATCGACCGAGGGTGGTCCTGTCCCCGGAGCTCACGGCCTCCAGTGCGGCGTCCCTGGGAAAGGTGGTGCAGAGCCCCCACTCCGACGTGGCGTGGCTGGAGCCCCACCGGTACTGCTGGGTGCCGATGGCGACTAAAGTCACATCGTCTGACGCGTCGCCCCAGGGAGACGACGCCACAAACGTGGCGGTGGCCAGCCACGGAATCCCCACGTGGACGGGCGCCATCTACGGCACGGTCCCGGAGGCAGAGATCATCGGCGCGGCGGCATACCTGTTGCACACGCCCCCTCCTGGCACATGGCACACGCAGCCCCAAAGTGGCGCGGTGGCCCCGGCTGCTTGAGAGCCTGCCGGTGATGCCCGACGGGCGACCGATACTCCGCCCGGTGTCCACGTGGGAGGAAGCGAGGCGCAGCCTCCTCAGTTGTGCCACGGCACGCACGCATGCGAGGGCTTTGCTCGGGCTCCAGGACGCGTGCTGCGATGTATGGCAGGACCTGTGGTCGCAGTGCTGTGAGGGTAGCTGCGTTCCATCGCGGTCTGTGCTTCTGCCGCGGCCCGTGCAATGGCCCCGCCTGTCCATCTTGTCCTGCCAAAGGAGCACGCCATCCTCTTAGTGCCGAGGGATAATGGTGAGCTCGAGCCGCGTGTGCCGTCCATGCAAGCCCTTCAGCAAGTCCAGGAGATGGAGTGGCGTTCGCTAGCGGCTCGCACCAGGGCGCACAAGCCACTGGCTGGCGCCTGCGAGGCGATGCCCCTGGGAGCTGTACACCACGGCCCAACGCACAGGAATATGCTGCGGGCGCGTGACGGTCGCTTGTCCACCATGCAGGTCATGCGACGGTGGAGACAGAAGCTCACGCGTATGGCAATACCAGCCCACCCCTGTATCTTCTGTGGGGGGCCGGAGGAGGACATTGGCCACATGCGCCTACTGTGTGCGCGAGACGAGGAGGTGGCTGGGCTCCTGTGCAGGCATGTGGAGGAGTTCACGGCGGAGCTACCCCTGATGGACAGGGCGGTGGAGTTCGTGGCGTGGAGGGAGCACGGCTGCAGGTGGACTGAATCCCTGATGGCGGGTGTCGTCCCCGGGGACCTGAAGCGGCTGTTCGCTGCGGTGCGAGCGGCGTCGTCCCGGGGCCCTGCCAAGGCCAGGCTCTTTGTGGAGGACATGGTCCAGATTGGGGAAGATGTGTATGCCCATAGGAACCATCGGCTCACCCAGATCATGCAGCTGCCAATGCAAGATCGAAGGAGAGCGGTATACGTGTTCCTGCGCGGTGACACACCCTTCTGCCCGCCGGCAGGGAGGATCCTGCAGCGTCCGCCGTGGAACCCGTTTGCCGGCCTCCCCGGCGACCTGCGGGCAACCTTTCAGAGGGCACCGCTGCACGCACTGCTGGTGTCGCGGTCGTGCATCGAGCATGACGAGGCCATGTCCTTGTTCCCTCACTGGATGGCGGCGGTGGCGCAGGCCTTCGACCAGTGGATCGGTTCCTGGGTGGCACAGGACATCACGGCATTCAGGGAGTGGTCCCGCGTGGTGTCGGCGCAGTCGTGGGCCCAGGTGCGTGGTACCAAGGTGAGAAGCCCTGACGGCCAGAGTGATCCCTGGCTTCAGGTGTACGCCAACCATCCAGCTGTGGGGAACGTCATGGGCTGGCCTCGCGAGGTGCTGCCGGTCCTTCAGCAACCTCTGTGCAGTCTCCCAATCCTGGCGGTGGCTGTCGTACTTGACGTGGGTACGTTGTGGCTGTATGACCGGCAGCTGCGACGAGCCGTACCAGCGGTCACGGAGCAGCGGTCCATGGCAGTGTTAGTGGGCTCCAAGCAGCTGGCACGGGTACAGGGCAATGACGCGCAGGGCCACGTCACGCAAGCCATGTTCTCTCTGCCAGAAGGGGACGACCACGTGGCTGCCGATGCCCGTCGCACCCTTGACACCCTGGGCCTCGAGGCGATCATTGAGGCTCGGGCGGGAGGACAACGCTTGGTTCTGGCTTCCGCCAGGGGCCCGGAGCAGGACGGGGTTGATGTCATCGGGGAGGTCTTACGGGACTACGGTTGGGAGCTCCTGGCACATGGCACACGCAGCCCCAAAGTGGCGCGGTGGCCCCGGCTGCTTGAGAGCCTGCCGGTGATGCCCGACGGGCGACCGATACTCCGCCCGGTGTCCACGTGGGAGGAAGCGAGGCGCAGCCTCCTCAGTTGTGCCACGGCACGCACGCATGCGAGGGCTTTGCTCGGGCTCCAGGACGCGTGCTGCGATGTATGGCAGGACCTGTGGTCGCAGTGCTGTGAGGGTAGCTGCGTTCCATCGCGGTCTGTGCTTGTGCCGCGGCCCGTGCAATGGCCCCGCCTGTCCATCTTGTCCTGCCAAAGGAGCACGCCATCCTCTTAGTGCCGAGGGATAATGGTGAGCTCGAGCCGCGTGTGCCGTCCATGCAAGCCCTTCAGCAAGTCCAGGAGATGGAGTGGCGTTCGCTAGCGGCTCGCACCAGGGCGCACAAGCCACTGGCTGGCGCCTGCGAGGCGATGCCCCTGGGAGCTGTACACCACGGCCCAACGCACAGGAATATGCTGCGGGCGCGTGACGGTCGCTTGTCCACCGTGCAGGTCATGCGACGGTGGAGACAGAAGCTCACGCGTATGGCAATACCAGCCCACCCCTGTATCTTCTGTGGGGGGCCGGAGGAGGACATTGGCCACATGCGCCTACTGTGTGCGCGAGACGAGGAGGTGGCTGGGCTCCTGTGCAGGCGTGTGGAGGAGTTCACGGCGGAGCTACCCCTGATGGACAGGGCGGTGGAGTTCGTGGCGTGGAGGGAGCACGGCTGCAGGTGGACTGAATCCCTGATGGCGGGTGTCGTCCCGGGGCCCTGCCAAGGCCAGGCTCTTTGTGGAGGACATGGTCCAGATTGGGGAAGATGTGTATGCCCATAGGAACCATCGGCTCACCCAGATCATGCAGCTGCCAATGCAAGATCGAAGGAGAGCGGTATACGTGTTCCTGCGCGGTGACACACCCTTCTGCCCGCCGGCAGGGAGGATCCTGCAGCGTCCGCCGTGGAACCCGTTTGCCGGCCTCCCCGGCGACCTGCGGGCAACCTTTCAGAGGGCACCGCTGCACGCACTGCTGGTGTCGCGGTCGTGCATCGAGCATGACGAGGCCATGTCCTTGTTCCCTCACTGGATGGCGGCGGTGGCGCAGGCCTTCGACCAGTGGATCGGTTCCTGGGTGGCACAGGACATCACGGCATTCAGGGAGTGGTCCCGCGTGGTGTTGGCGCAGTCGTGGGCCCAGGTGCGTGGTACCAAGGTGAGAAGCCCTGACGGCCAGAGTGATCCCTGGCTTCAGGTGTACGCCAACCATCCAGCTGTGGGGAACGTCATGGGCTGGCCTCGCGAGGTGCTGCCGGTCCTTCAGCAACCTCTGTGCAGTCTCCCAATCCTGGCGGTGGCTGTCGTACTTGACGTGGGTACGTTGTGGCTGTATGACCGGCAGCTGCGACGAGCCGTACCAGCGGTCACGGAGCAGCGGTCCATGGCAGTGTTAGTGGGCTCCAAGCAGCTGGCACGGGTACAGGGCAATGACGCGCAGGGCCACGTCACGCAAGCCATGTTCTCTCTGCCAGAAGGGGACGACCACGTGGCTGCCGATGCCCGTCGCACCCTTGACACCCTGGGCCTCGAGGCGATCATTGAGGCTCGGGCGGGAGGACAACGCTTGGTTCTGGCTTCCGCCAGGGGCCCGGAGCAGGACGGGGTTGATGTCATCGGGGAGGTCTTACGGGACTACGGTTGGGAGCTCCTGGCACATGGCACACGCAGCCCCAAAGTGGCGCGGTGGCCCCGGCTGCTTGAGAGCCTGCCGGTGATGCCCGACGGGCGACCGATACTCCGCCCGGTGTCCACGTGGGAGGAAGCGAGGCGCAGCCTCCTCAGTTGTGCCACGGCACGCACGCATGCGAGGGCTTTGCTCGGGCTCCAGGACGCGTGCTGCGATGTATGGCAGGACCTGTGGTCGCAGTGCTGTGAGGGTAGCTGCGTTCCATCGCGGTCTGTGCTTGTGCCGCGGCCCGTGCAATGGCCCCGCCTGTCCATCTTGTCCTGCCAAAGGAGCACGCCATCCTCTTAGTGCCGAGGGATAATGGTGAGCTCGAGCCGCGTGTGCCGTCCATGCAAGCCCTTCAGCAAGTCCAGGAGATGGAGTGGCGTTCGCTAGCGGCTCGCACCAGGGCGCACAAGCCACTGGCTGGCGCCTGCGAGGCGATGCCCCTGGGAGCTGTACACCACGGCCCAACGCACAGGAATATGCTGCGGGCGCGTGACGGTCGCTTGTCCACCGTGCAGGTCATGCGACGGTGGAGACAGAAGCTCACGCGTATGGCAATACCAGCCCACCCCTGTATCTTCTGTGGGGGGCCGGAGGAGGACATTGGCCACATGCGCCTACTGTGTGCGCGAGACGAGGAGGTGGCTGGGCTCCTGTGCAGGCGTGTGGAGGAGTTCACGGCGGAGCTACCCCTGATGGACAGGGCGGTGGAGTTCGTGGCGTGGAGGGAGCACGGCTGCAGGTGGACTGAATCCCTGATGGCGGGTGTCGTCCCGGGGCCCTGCCAAGGCCAGGCTCTTTGTGGAGGACATGGTCCAGATTGGGGAAGATGTGTATGCCCATAGGAACCATCGGCTCACCCAGATCATGCAGCTGCCAATGCAAGATCGAAGGAGAGCGGTATACGTGTTCCTGCGCGGTGACACACCCTTCTGCCCGCCGGCAGGGAGGATCCTGCAGCGTCCGCCGTGGAACCCGTTTGCCGGCCTCCCCGGCGACCTGCGGGCAACCTTTCAGAGGGCACCGCTGCACGCACTGCTGGTGTCGCGGTCGTGCATCGAGCATGACGAGGCCATGTCCTTGTTCCCTCACTGGATGGCGGCGGTGGCGCAGGCCTTCGACCAGTGGATCGGTTCCTGGGTGGCACAGGACATCACGGCATTCAGGGAGTGGTCCCGCGTGGTGTTGGCGCAGTCGTGGGCCCAGGTGCGTGGTACCAAGGTGAGAAGCCCTGACGGCCAGAGTGATCCCTGGCTTCAGGTGTACGCCAACCATCCAGCTGTGGGGAACGTCATGGGCTGGCCTCGCGAGGTGCTGCCGGTCCTTCAGCAACCTCTGTGCAGTCTCCCAATCCTGGCGGTGGCTGTCGTACTTGACGTGGGTACGTTGTGGCTGTATGACCGGCAGCTGCGACGAGCCGTACCAGCGGTCACGGAGCAGCGGTCCATGGCAGTGTTAGTGGGCTCCAAGCAGCTGGCACGGGTACAGGGCAATGACGCGCAGGGCCACGTCACGCAAGCCATGTTCTCTCTGCCAGAAGGGGACGACCACGTGGCTGCCGATGCCCGTCGCACCCTTGACACCCTGGGCCTCGAGGCGATCATTGAGGCTCGGGCGGGAGGACAACGCTTGGTTCTGGCTTCCGCCAGGGGCCCGGAGCAGGACGGGGTTGATGTCATCGGGGAGGTCTTACGGGACTACGGTTGGGAGCTCCTGGCACATGGCACACGCAGCCCCAAAGTGGCGCGGTGGCCCCGGCTGCTTGAGAGCCTGCCGGTGATGCCCGACGGGCGACCGATACTCCGCCCGGTGTCCACGTGGGAGGAAGCGAGGCGCAGCCTCCTCAGTTGTGCCACGGCACGCACGCATGCGAGGGCTTTGCTCGGGCTCCAGGACGCGTGCTGCGATGTATGGCAGGACCTGTGGTCGCAGTGCTGTGAGGGTAGCTGCGTTCCATCGCGGTCTGTGCTTGTGCCGCGGCCCGTGCAATGGCCCCGCCTGTCCATCTTGTCCTGCCAAAGGAGCACGCCATCCTCTTAGTGCCGAGGGATAATGGTGAGCTCGAGCCGCGTGTGCCGTCCATGCAAGCCCTTCAGCAAGTCCAGGAGATGGAGTGGCGTTCGCTAGCGGCTCGCACCAGGGCGCACAAGCCACTGGCTGGCGCCTGCGAGGCGATGCCCCTGGGAGCTGTACACCACGGCCCAACGCACAGGAATATGCTGCGGGCGCGTGACGGTCGCTTGTCCACCGTGCAGGTCATGCGACGGTGGAGACAGAAGCTCACGCGTATGGCAATACCAGCCCACCCCTGTATCTTCTGTGGGGGGCCGGAGGAGGACATTGGCCACATGCGCCTACTGTGTGCGCGAGACGAGGAGGTGGCTGGGCTCCTGTGCAGGCGTGTGGAGGAGTTCACGGCGGAGCTACCCCTGATGGACAGGGCGGTGGAGTTCGTGGCGTGGAGGGAGCACGGCTGCAGGTGGACTGAATCCCTGATGGCGGGTGTCGTCCCGGGGCCCTGCCAAGGCCAGGCTCTTTGTGGAGGACATGGTCCAGATTGGGGAAGATGTGTATGCCCATAGGAACCATCGGCTCACCCAGATCATGCAGCTGCCAATGCAAGATCGAAGGAGAGCGGTATACGTGTTCCTGCGCGGTGACACACCCTTCTGCCCGCCGGCAGGGAGGATCCTGCAGCGTCCGCCGTGGAACCCGTTTGCCGGCCTCCCCGGCGACCTGCGGGCAACCTTTCAGAGGGCACCGCTGCACGCACTGCTGGTGTCGCGGTCGTGCATCGAGCATGACCAGGCCATGTCCTTGTTCCCTCACTGGATGGCGGCGGTGGCGCAGGCCTTCGACCAGTGGATCGGTTCCTGGGTGGCACAGGACATCACGGCATTCAGGGAGTGGTCCCGCGTGGTGTCGGCGCAGTCGTGGGCCCAGGTGCGTGGTACCAAGGTGAGAAGCCCTGACGGCCAGAGTGATCCCTGGCTTCAGGTGTACGCCAACCATCCAGCTGTGGGGAACGTCATGGGCTGGCCTCGCGAGGTGCTGCCGGTCCTTCAGCAACCTCTGTGCAGTCTCCCAATCCTGGCGGTGGCTGTCGTACTTGACGTGGGTACGTTGTGGCTGTATGACCGGCAGCTGCGACGAGCCGTACCAGCGGTCACGGAGCAGCGGTCCATGGCAGTGTTAGTGGGCTCCAAGCAGCTGGCACGGGTACAGGGCAATGACGCGCAGGGCCACGTCACGCAAGCCATGTTCTCTCTGCCAGAAGGGGACGACCACGTGGCTGCCGATGCCCGTCGCACCCTTGACACCCTGGGCCTCGAGGCGATCATTGAGGCTCGGGCGGGAGGACAACGCTTGGTTCTGGCTTCCGCCAGGGGCCCGGAGCAGGACGGGGTTGATGTCATCGGGGAGGTCTTACGGGACTACGGTTGGGAGCTCCTGGCACATGGCACACGCAGCCCCAAAGTGGCGCGGTGGCCCCGGCTGCTTGAGAGCCTGCCGGTGATGCCCGACGGGCGACCGATACTCCGCCCGGTGTCCACGTGGGAGGAAGCGAGGCGCAGCCTCCTCAGTTGTGCCACGGCACGCACGCATGCGAGGGCTTTGCTCGGGCTCCAGGACGCGTGCTGCGATGTATGGCAGGACCTGTGGTCGCAGTGCTGTGAGGGTAGCTGCGTTCCATCGCGGTCTGTGCTTCCGCAGCGATGCCACGGGTGCGGGGAAACGGTGTCAGTTTGGGTTCATCAGTGTGCCTCCGCCCCGCTGTGCGGGACATGTAAGGAGCGTGCCGACAGGGGGTGGCCTAAGGCGAGGTGGGCACTGCGGCACTCTGGACAGATGTCCTCAACTGCTTGGGAGACTATCCAGGATGGCTTGAAGAGCGTCCGAGTGGAAGGGGTACGGTGCCCTGGAGCGCCGTCTGCCGCCTTGCCCCTGATGCTGTGGTGGGCGGCTCTGGAGGGCGACTCACGGATACTCTGGTTGTGGCATCGCGGAGGAAATGGTGACGGCGTGGTGGGGGCCGGGGGTGCAGATTGATGGGGTTGGAAATTGTGGGTGCACCAGCTACCGTCCCCACGCTGGACGCAGCGGAGGGGGTAGCGCCTGAGAAGCAGAGCCTTCGCGGCCTGATTGTGCGGTACTGGCAGGCGGCGTATGACGGCCAACGCGATGTGACAGGTCGTGCCGGCCTGATGGTGAGCCGTACTGCCCCCGTGCATGAGGGTCGGCCAGGGATGCTTCACCCGCCTGCCCCGGGTCGCCGCGTACAACAGTGAGGTGTCATGGGTCGTCCCGGCCAGGGTAATAAGGCCCAAACCCCTGTAGGGTATTCCCATGGCACCGGGGTCTCTACTGGCGGCCCGGCTACGGCAGTAGTGGGAGTGGTTGCTCGGGATACACCCAGATGCACGGAGTTGTATGGGGGTTACGGCGTTGCGGCGCCCCCTGGGAGTGTTACACGGGGTTGCGGGGTCAGTCTGCAGGCCCCGGGAGCGGCGACGAGGCGAAGATGTGTGCGTAGAAGGATATGACAGTGGGGTCGTCAGGGGGACAGTATGGCGGGCGTCGTGGGGATGGCGTGGCAGCCTGGGAGGGGCACTCACGGGGGGCACGTGGAGTTCCAGGTGACGGCGTACTGGAGTCTTGGGGGTAAACGCGGCGGTACTGGGATCCGTACGGTGGGGGTACGCGGCGGTAATGGGGAATTGTACAGTGGGGGAGCAGCGGGGAAGTTCCGGATGACGGTGTACTGGCGTCTTGGGGGTATGCGCGGCGGTACTGGGGACCGTATGGTGAGGGTGCGCGGCGGTACTGGAGGGCCGTACAGTGGGGGCGCTACGGGGTTGCATGGCGGTACTGGGGTGTCCCCTTGACCCCTCTAACAACTCAGGGGGAGCGCGGGGGCATCCCCTGGCCCCGTTAACAAACTAGAGGGACCGTGCCTGCGGGCATGTACATAGTCTAACCTCTGACCATGGCCTTGTGGTTGCGGTGGTGCGTGTCGTGGCGGCTCGCAGGTGGCGTCGGCGTGGCAACGGCGGTACTGCGTGGCGTCGTAGCGAAGAGTATGCGGTCGCCTCACCACTGTAACGGCTTACCCTTGGGGGGCGCCAGTCCGGTCGGCTAGAGGCGAGGAGGGCAGAGAAGCGGCATGCTGAGTGGTCCGGGGGGTGACGCGCGGGCCAATGCTATAAGTAGGCTCGCCACGTCGTCGGTGGGGGCCGAACCTGCGGCCTGGCCGCTGCTGTGGCGGAAGAGGCGCAACCACGGAAGCTGGCCAATCAGTGCAGGTAAGGGTCAAGGGTAGGCGCCAGGGCAATGTATGTGGGCCAGATGAGGTGCACCTGGTTACCACGGCCCGGGGCGAGCCTCTGGTGGGTACCCCTACAGGGGGTCGATAACCAAGCTACGGCACCCACCAGCCCGAATCCCAGCCAGCGATATTCACGGGTTGCGCCACTCCCGTCGCGTAGCGGCCGGCGTCCCCCCCTGTAGACCCTCAAGATATATTATATGTGGGCAAGTGGATACCTCGAAGCAGATTGGGCGCTGGCCCCTGACGTGGGGTGCCGGCATGGTATATATCTGGGGTGTGGGAGCAGCTCAGGGTCACGGGGACGTGGAATTGGTACCGTGTTTCTGTACTATACTAGGGGGATGGTGCGGTGGGTCGGTGGCGTACATTGTGGAGACATGGGGGCGATGAAAGCTGAGGGCCAGGCTAGGCTGGAGCCTCCCAGAAATCCTGGCTATGCACATACGGGCTATTGCGTGCTGGCAGAGGGATACGTGGAGTCAGGGGTGGTGGGCAGTTTCGAGGACGCAAACGGCAATGGATTCCATGGGGTCATGGGTGATGGATGTCTCCACGGTGGCGGGGGTACGCGAACGACGGAGGATCAGCTCTCGCTTCGCCGCATGCGTGCTGCTTTGTTCCTTGGTTGCCGCTTTGCGACGGACAGAGATGCCCTTGCTTTCTGCTTGTTGCGATGCTGCTGCGTTGCTTTGCCTTGCCCCCATACCCCCGGCGAACAAACGGGCCAGCGTCCGTCGCCTTTGCTAATGCTAACGCTTTGCAGTTGCCACTGCCCCCAAAGCCTGGTTGACCGGTATCCCCGGTCCTCTGGGTCCTCCGTCATGCTGTGGGCCACCTCAGGCAGCCCTGGGACCCGTGGGATCGAGCGAGGCAGGAACCACCTCTCGGCGCGAGATGCCCGGTAACATCAGTAGACGGCATGATAAGTGGTTATGACTATGACTATGACTATATATATATATATATATATATATATATATATATATATAGTCATAGTCATAGTCATAGTCATAACCACTTATCATGCCGTCTACTGGAGTTACCGGGCATCTCGCGCCGACAGGTGGTTCCTGCCTCGCTCAATCCCGTGGGTCCCAGGGCTGCCTGAGGTGGCCCACAGCATGACGGAGGACCCAGAGGACCGGGGATACCGGTCAACCAGGCTTTGGGGGCAGTGGCAACTGCATGGCGTTAGCATTAGCAACGGCGACGGACGCTGGCCCATTTGTTCGCCGGGGGTAAGGGGGCAAGGCAAAGCAACGCAGCGGCATCGCAACAAGTAGAAAGCAAGGGCCTCTCTGTCCGTCGCAAAGCGGCAACCAAGGAACAAAGCAGCACGCATGCGGCGAAGCGAGAGCTGATCCGCCGTCGTTCGCGTACCCCCGCCACCGTGGAGACATCCATCACTCATGACCCCATGGAATCCATTGCCGTCTGCGTCCTCGAAATTGCCCACCACCCCTGACTCCACGTATCCCTCTGCCAGCACGCAATAGCCCGTATGTGCATTGCCAGGATTTCTGGGAGGCTCCAGCCTAGCCTGGCCCTCAGCTTTCATCGCCCCCATGTCTCCACAATGTACGCCACCGACCCACCGCACCATCCCCCTAGTATAGTACAGAAACACGGTACCAATTCCACGTCCCCGTGACCCTGAGCTACTCCCACACCCCAGATATATACCATGCCGGCACCCCATGTCAGGGGCCAGCACCCAATCAGCTTCGAGGCATCCACTTGCCCACGTATAATATAACATGAGGGTCTACAGGGGGGGACGCCGGCCGCTGCGCGACGGGAGTGGCGCAACCCGTGAATATCGCTGGCTGGGATTCGGGCTGGTGGGTGCCGTACCTTGGTTATCGACCCCCTGTAGGGGTACCCACCAGAGGCTCGCTCCGGGCTGTGGTAACCAGGTGCACCTCATCTGGCCCACATACATTGCCTTGGCGCCTACCCTTGACCCTTACCTGCACTGATTGGCCAGCTCCCGTGGTTGCGCCCCTTCCGCCACAGCAGCGGCCAGGCCGCAGGTTCGGCCCCCACCGACGACGTGGCGAGCCTACTTATATCATTGGCCCGCGCGTCACCCCCCGGACCACTCAGCATGCCGCTCCTCTGCCCTCCTTGCCTCTAGCCGACCGGACTGGCGCCCCCCAGGGGTAAGCCGTTACAGTGGTGAGGCGACCGCATACTCTTCGCTACGACGCCACGCAGTACCGCTGTTGACACGCCGACGCCACCTGCGAGCCGCCACGACACGCACCACCGCAACCACAAGGCCATGGTCAGAGGTTAGACTATGTACATGCCCGCAGGCACGGTCCCTCTAGTTTGTTAACGGGGCCAGGGGATGCCCCCGCGCTCCCCCTGAGTTGTTAGAGGGGTCGGGGGGACACCCCAGTACCGCCATGCTTCCCCGCTGCTCCCCCACTGTACGGTTCCCCAGTACCGCCGCGTACCCCCACTGTACGGACCCCAGTACCGCCGCGTATACCCCCGAGACGCCAGTACACCATCACCTGGAACTCCACGTGCCCCCCGTGAGTGCTCCTCCCAAGCTGCCACGCCGTCTCCAGGACGCCCTCCATACTGTCCCCCTGACGACCCCACTGTCATATCCTTCTACGCACACATCTTCGCCTCGTCGCCGCTCCCGGGGCTTACAGGCTGTCCCCGCAACCCCGTGTAACACTCCCAGGGGGTGCCGCAACGCCGTAACCCCCATACAACTCCGTGCACCCCCGGTGTATCCCGAGCAACCACTCCCAATACTGCCGTAGCCGGGCCGCCAGTAGAGACCCCGTTGCCATGGGAATACCCTGCAGGGGTTTGGGCCTTATTACCCTGGCCGGGACGACCCATGACACCTCACTGTTGTATGCGGCGACCCGGGGCAGGCGGGTGAAGCATCCCTGTCCGACCCTGATGCACGGGGGTAGTACGGCTCACCATCAGGCCGGCACGACCTGTCACATCGCGTTGGCCGTCATACGCCGCCTGCCAGTACCGCACAATCAGGCCGCGAAGGCACTGCTTCTCAGGCGCTACCCCCTCCGCTGCGTCCAGCGTGGGGACGGTAGCAGGTGCACCCACAATTCCTAACCCCATCAATCTGCATCACCCCCGGCCCCCACCACACCGTCACCATTTCCTCCGTGATGCCACAACCAGAGTATCCGCGAGTCGCCCTCCAGAGCCGCCCACCACAGCATCAGGGGCAGGGCGGCAGACGGCGCTCCAGGGCACCGTACCCCTTCCACTCGGACGCTCTTCAGGCCATCCTGGATAGTCTCCCAAGCAGTTGAGGACATCTGTCCAGAGTGCCGCAGTGCCCACCTCGCCTTAGGCCACCCCCTATCCGCACGCTCCTTACACGTCCCGCATGGCGGGACGGAGGCACACTGGTGAACCCAAACTGACACCGTTTCCCCGCACCCGTGGCATCGCTGCGGAGGCACACACCGCGACGGAACGCAGCTACCATCACAACACTGCGACCAGAGGTCCTGCCATACATCGCAGCACGCGTCCTGGAGTCCGAGCAAAGCACCCGCCAGCGTGCGTGCTGTGGCACAAGTGAGGAGGCTGCGCCTCGCTTCCTCCCACGTGGACACCGGGCGGAGTATCGGTCGCCCGTCGGGCATCACCGGCAGGCTCTCAAGCAGCCGGGGCCACCGCGCCACTTTGGGGCTGCGTGTGCCATGCGCTAGGAGCTCCCAACCGTAGTCCCGTAAGACCCCCCTGATGACATCAACCCCGTCCTGCTCCGGGCCCCTGGCGGAAGCCAGAACCAAGCGTTGTCCTCCCGCCCGAGCCTCAATCACCGCCGCGAGGCCCAGGGTGTCAAGGGTGTGACGGGCATCGGCAGCCACGTGGTCGTCCCCCTCTGGCAGAGAGAACATGGCCTCCGTGACGTGGCCCTGCGCGTCATTGCCCTGTACCCGTGCCAGCTGCTTGGAGCCCACTAACACTCCCATGGACCGCTGCTCCGTGACCGCTGGTATGGCTCATCGCAGCTGCCGGTCGTACAGCCACAACGTACCCACGTCAAGTACGACAGCCACCGCCAGGATTGGGAGACTGCACAAAGGTTGCTGAAGGACCGGCAGCACCTCGCGAGGCCAGCCCATGACGTTCCCCACAGCTGGATGGTTGGCGTACACCTGAAGCCAGGGATCACTCTGGCCGTCAGGGCTTCTCACCTTGGTACCACGCACCAGGGCCCACGATTGCGCCAACACCACGCGGGACCACTCCCTGAATGCCGTGATGTCCTGTGCCACCCAGGAACCGATCCACTGGTCGAAGGCCTGCGCCACCGCCGCCATCCAGTGAGGGAACAAGGACATGGCCTCGTCATGCTCGATGCACGACCGTGACACCAGCAGTGCGTGCAGCGGTGCCCTCTGAAAGGTTGCCCGCAGGCCGCCGGGGAGGCCGGCAAACGGGTTCCACAGCGGACGCTGCAGGACCCTCCCTGCCGGCGGGCAGAAGGGTGTGTCACCGCGCAGAAACGCGTATACCGCTCTCCTTCGATCTTGCATCGGCAGCTGCATGATCTGGGTGAGCCGATGGTTCCTGCGGGCATACACATCTTCCCCAATCTGGACCATGTCCTCCACAAAGAGCCTGGCCTTGGCAGGGCCCCGGGACGACGCCGCTCGCACCGCAGCGAACAGCCGCTTCAGGTCCCCGGGGACGACACCCGCCATCAGGGATTCAGTCCACCTGTAGCCGTGCTCCCTCCACGCCACGAACTCCACCGCCCTGTCTGTCAGGGGTAGCTCCGCCGTGAACTCCTCCACACGCCTGCACAGGAGCACAGCCACCTCCTCGTCCCGCGCACACAGTAGGCGCATGTGGCCAATGTCCCCCTCCGGCCCCCCACAGAAGATACAGGGGTGGGCCGGTATTGCCATACGCGTGAGCTTTTGTCTCCACCGTCGCATGACCTGCATGGTGGACAAGCGACCGTCACGCGCCCGCAGCATATTCCTGTGCGTTGGGCCGTGGTGCACAGCTCGCAGGGGCATCGCCTCGCAGGCGCCAGCCAGTGGCGTGTGCGCCCTGGTGCGAGCCGCTAGCGAACGCCACTCCATCTCCCGGACTTGCTGAAGGGCTTGCATGGACGGCAAACGCGGCTCGGGCTCTCCATTATCCCCCGGCACTAAGAGGATGGCGTGCTCCTTTATATATATATAAATATATATGGCACAAGTCGACACGCCCACCCCCCCAAGGACCTATGGGCCGGGGTTGGGTGGGGACCAAGGACCCCCCCCCCCCCTATTTTGGGGTCGAGAAACTCAAAAAAAGAGGTATTAGAGTGATTGGAGACGGTGGTGGGCCGCTATGACCCTTCAAAGTTGCTAAAAATAGGTATTTCTTACTGAGTGACATCATCCCCAAAAATAGCCTCAAAATCCTAAAAATAGCCCCCTTCACCTCACAAAACCCACAAAACCCCCAGCCTATTGCCGTCAATGCCTTCATTTGGATCCATTCATCACCCTTTTGCCCCACTAGGGGCAGGGGAAGGGGCACCTAGACCCCAGCGTACCAATTTTTGAGCCAACCTTGCATATTTTGGGGATGATGTCACTCAGTAAGAAAAACCTATTTTTAGCAACTTGGAAGTGTCATACCGGCCCACCACCGTCTCCAATCACTCTAATTCCTCTTTTTTTGAGTTTCTCGACCCCAAAATAGGGGGGGGGGGTCCTTGGTCCCCACCCAACCCCGGCCCATAGGTCCCTGGGGGGGGGGGGCGTGTCGACTTATGCCATATATATATATATATATATATATATATATATATATATATATATATATATATATATATATATATATATATATATATATATATATATATATATATATATATATATATATATATATATATATATATATATATACACACACACATATACCTATCGATGAGTTAGACCCCAACTCAAATTGCATTAAGAAGCCCTTTCCATGCACTTTTCAAAAATGTATTACATGCCCATGTGATTTGACATCCATTCTTCATAAATCAGTCGGCACCGGGACCTACTCTGGGAAAACACCCAAAACAGCCTGTTTCCCCCCCTTCCCCGGTCAAACGCCCATATATATTACTACACCCCTCTCCCCTTAAATCTAGCCAGCAAGCAACAAGCAAGCAACAAGCAAGCACATCTCCTTTCCGTTTTGGCCATTGCTCCGCCTCATCGCTCCGGGCTCTACTCTACTGTAGCCAGCCTAGAGCCTAGGTGGTGCCCTTGCCAAATCCAAGTTTTGAGCCAAAAACTCACTGGTGGCGCCCCGGGGCGGGGGCGCCAAGTCGGGAGGTGCCCTCCCAAAATTGCGCATTTGGTGCCCCAAAACAGCCTTTTTTGGCCCAAAACGGCCCCGAAACCCACTCAAAACGGGCAAATAAAGGCAAATGGTTGCTACACTACACCTGAGCCTTGATTGCCCTGTGACGAAAGGCCATTTCTTTCCCTCTAACTCCTCGATATGTCCAAGACACAGGCCAAAAATGGCTAAAAATGGCCTAAATGTGCGTTGTTTGTGTCAAATGGGCCCAAAACCAAGAACGGGCTATATCTTGGGCTACGCAGCTCAAAACCAAATTCCGAGGGCACCTAGTCGACCCGCAACGCCCCACTTTTTGTGCTTTCCAAGCCTCAGATTCGCCCAACGAGACGCCTAGGGGAAGTTCTTGCACTGTTGCGCACTGTGTGCATACTGCGCACACAGAGGCTGAGATGGGGAGGGTCCGTTTTCCAAAGTTACAATCCAATCTTTGGTGTGACCTCTTGACCGTCCAGTGGCCAAAAAAACCACCGTGTGGGATTTTGAGACATGTAGTGTGGAGACTCTTGTGCACAGGACCGAATGCATTTTGCACCATTCGCAGCTTAATAGAGCCCTTAGTAGATGGCGGCATCCAAAAAATCACACTGCGTGTGCACTGCACGCACGGCATTCCCCTGGACCCGCTGACCAATGGTGAGCCGGTGGGGCCGGAGGGCAGCCCGGCTCGCGCGTGGTGGGGGCCAAAGGTGGGTCCACCAGGGTCCTCGGGGCGAAAAAAATCATTGTTTCCAAGGCTTTTCCTAGACCAATGGAATGCTCAAACAAGGATTTTTAGCCCGTTTTGAGCCCGTGGTGACGTGTTTTGGGCCATGGAAAATCCCAAAAATGCCTTGAAAATGGGCCGTTTTAGGACCAAAAATGGGTCAAAAATGGGTCAAAAACACATTTTTCCAAAAGCGATCGTGGACCGTTGGGGGTGCACAAACAAGTGTCCACTAGCGGTGTGCGGCCCGGAGATTGGGGTGTTGTGAGGTGAGGGGACCCCCCCCCCCCTATTTTGAGGGTGGGGAATCCATTTTTCAAGGTTTCGGAGCTTGTCCAGGCGCCCTCTTTGCAGAATTCTAGATTTTTTTTGTGTTTTTGGCCATGTTTTCGACCAGCGGCAGCGCCCCGTTTTCCCGAAGTCCAAGGAAGGGGAGATCACCTCTCCGGGTACACAGCGCGATGTATGTGTGTATGTTGCGCACTGCTCAGTGCAAAACGGTCCCTCCTCGGCATTGTTTGGCCTGAAAGATAGTGTTTCATGGATCCGTGGGCGAGGAGGGACTGCCAAGTGCGTCTGCTTTTCAGACAGGGCAGGCACTGAGTTCAGCAATGCAACGTTTTTGTACACCCTGTCACAGCAAGAATCGATCCATGGCTGTCCTAGGGAGTGGGTGTGCGATGTAGAGTATCATGGAAAAAGCCCGGTTGATGGTCTTGGGGCTGCAGCCAAAAGGATTTTGGGCAAAATATGCCGTGGATCTGCACATGAATACAGTGCAGAGTCTGCAGTGGCAGAACTGTCCAAGGTCACGAAAAACTGGCCCGTTCGGGGCACCTATAGTAAGTTTACACAATATCGCTTCGTAGATATGAAACAGGATTTGCCTTAAGTGAAACCCGCCAAGACCATCCCAGGGACCAAGAGGCACTATCATTGGCCGTCCACGGGTAGGGCAGGTCGTTTGGAGCGGCGGAGGTACCCTTGTTGGTGCAAGTTTTGCGTGCACGGCACCAGCGACTCTTGCCCCAATGTCAACTTTTGTGCCCAATGGGAGACGGTCACGGTGACCTTGCAATGACACTCCCATTGCAAAAAGGTTATTTGCAGCCCCATTGCATGTCTCTTGCTTGGAAAGGATGAGTTTGTGTAAAAATTGGGAAAATGCAACGGACAACCTAACCAGTGCAGGTGTGCAGTCTGCTGTCTGAACAGCAAAAAGTGGCGTCCAGACCCAAAAAGTTTTTTCGTTCGGCCCGGCATTTCAACATATCGGTGAGTTAGACCAAACCGAAAAAAGCTGTAGAAAGCCCTTTCCACGCACTTTCCGAAAAGGTATCACATGCCTTATCAAAAATGCGGTCACTCAGAGGTACACAGCCAAAAAGGTGTTAACCCCGATAGTGGACGGAATCCCCCCCCCCCCCCCGCGAAAACACCCATATACATATCACACAATCCAGGGGCATGGTATGGTGCAGTGCAAGGGAAGCATGTGAAGGAATACAACTACCACAGGGCCATCTGAATTTGGAGTTTCCCCTGGCTTTGGAGCCCCTTCTTCAAACTCCTCCCACCCAACATCACCATAGCCCTGCTGTCCCAATCTGACCACCAATTCACACTAGGAGCAATACCTTCTGGTCCTCCTCGATTCGCTTCAGCATCTGCTGCTTGTGTTCCTCCTTTTCACGCTTCTTGGCTTCAGCAAAACCCTCCTCCCAGCCTGCTTGTGCATGCTCCCAAAGCTCTGTGCCTGCCATTAGCTTCGCAGCGGAAAAAGACTGCAGGTGGAAGCATGTAGCATACAGAAGTGGAAGAAAGCAGTGCAGGAGGAGGGTCATGCACATGCATCCCCCCATTGTGCTACGAGGGTAACAACACTCTGTCGCATCGTTGCCCCACTAAATCGAGCCCTGGGTTTCAAAAAGGCCCAAAATCAAATAAACCAAAAATTACTGTGGCACTCAGTATTCACTGAACCCTTCCCCTTTGTCCAATGACCACAATGACGACATACAACACACACTCTGCTTCCCCTCTCTGAATCCAGTGTGAATTTAGAACCGGCTCTCGCCCATGCATACACCATATTCCCCCTGCCTCATTTGACATCATCTGCCCCACTCTCATCTACTTGCTCCTCTATTCCATACTCCCTCTCTCTAGATGATCCCTTACAAATGTGACATGCAGATGAACCGCTGACAATGCGTTGGTCGTCCTCAGTCAAGCTCATGTGGTCCTGAATGCTGGGTTGTGGTTTACCCCAGTCAGACAGCAAATGACCACCCTCCCATGGGAAATCTGTGCAAAAATCCTTTTCAGAATGCGCTAGCAAAGAGTCATGGGCACAAAAAGGTCGTACCCTATTGCAGACCAGGCAGGGCCGCGAATAAAAGGGGAGATGGCACCCCCAACCACCTGCCCCTAACCATCCCCTGAGTAATGGTTCCTAAGCAATTGTTTCTGAGTACTGGTTCAACATTGGGTAATGTATTGAACACAGAGCAAGAAGGACACCTGGAGCGGAAGACAAGCCTCCCAACAGGGAAATTTGAAGATGAAGCAGAACAGCCACATCAGGGTGACCATGAATGAGCAACTATGTGTTGCAATGCAACATTTTCACACACCCCAAAGCTAGAACTAGAACTGGAGTTGGAAGTAGACCCGAAACAGGAGGTAAAGATACAAGAAGCCCCCCCCTTGGGGAGGCACCAGGGACCGGACCCCCGAGCCGGCTGGAGGGTGTCTATACGCCCACAGCCCACGAGGGCGCCCCGGCGCGAGGCGATGGCCCTGGGTCCTCTTTGGGGGAGGGGTGCAGCCCGGGCAGTGGCGAGGGTCCCCACACGGCAGTGGGGGGTTGGCGGTACAACAGGGGGCACAGCCGCCGCGGCGCTGCGGCTCCCCCTCCCACCGGGTGCGACCGGCGTGGCAGCCGGCGGACCCCAACCCCCCCCCCCCCCCCCGGGGAGAGTAGGGGCCTGGGGGGCAGCCCGGGGGCGAGCATTGCCTGTCAGGGGACCGGCAGCGACGGGGGGCGCGCCAGCTCCCGACACCGAGGGGCCCTTGCCCCGACCTGCTGACCTCGGATCCCAGCGCTGCCGTGATGCGAACAGAGGCCCCCTGCCCGCAAGGGGCTGCCCACCCGCCGCAACTGACCAGAGCCAGTGGGCTCACCGGGGCGGGGGGGCGGCAGCGAGCCAGATCGCCCCGGTTGCCCTGCTGGACACGCCCGGCGCGGGTGGTGGTGGGAACGGCGGCGGTTCTGGCCCCGGCAGCCCCCCTCCTGGAGTGGCCCCAGTGTCCGGACCCCTGACTTGGCTGGAGGGTGTCTATACGCCCACAGCCCACGAGGGCGCCCCGGGGCGAGGCGATGGCACTGGGTCCCCGGGGGGGGGGGGGGGGTGCAGCCCGGGCAGTGGCGCGGGGCCCCACGCTACAGTGGGGGGTTGGCGGTACAACAGGGGGCGCAGCCGCCGCGGCACTGCGGCTCCCCCTAGCGCCGGGCATGGCCGGGACGGCGACCGGGGGACGGCGACCCTATTTGGGTGTTGGGCGCCGGGGGGGGAGGGGGTGTCCCAAGGGATTGGTACTCAACCTGCTGATGCAGTTTTTCACCCTAGACAGCTCAAAAATGGAAGTTTTCGAAACTTATTTTTCTGATACCGTGATCACTTAAAATGACCATCCAAGGTATGTAAAGCATGTTTTAGGTCGTATTTTCGTGTTTTTTACCCCATTTGGAGATTGGGTGCGGAGGGGGGGGGGGGTCAAACGGGATTGGTACACTACCTGCTCATGCAGTTTTTCAGCGTGTACAGCTCAAAACTTGAAGTTTTTGAAACTTATTTTCTTTTGACATTGTGATCACCTAAGATGACCATCCAAGATACGTAAAGCATGTTTTAGCCCGTATTTGTGTAGTCTATTTATTGTGTGTGTTGCTTGGGGTAGATTCTCTGCGAGGTGGACTTGCCGAAGGCAATAGATTTGGGTTTTCTAGCGCGTACCTAGGGCAACACCTACAGAGGCAAGGGGCGGATACTGAGACAAGAGGTGGCAGGTGATCATCCTCCGGTTTGCATTAGGGCAGGTCACATTTCTCCATGTCTTTGCTGTGATGTGCGCTAGGACGTGCATGCATGTCCCCCCTTGGTTGGTTCCAAGAGGCGGCTCATCACACCCTATCCCATGGCTCTTCTGTTGACTATTCACCAAGAACGTTGATGATAGCCCTATGACATTAGACACATGCATATGGGAATTGTGTTTTCTAGGAGAGTGTGATGATGAATATGAATTGTGTGCTGATATGCCCTCCCTACCGCACCTAGTTTGTGGGCTTGAAGTGGTACGCACATTTGGCATATGTCGGCGCGCAACCTACTGTAGGTTCCTCACAGCGTCAGTGCTTGGGGGATTGAGGGTGTTCCTCCCTTGCTTGGCTTTGGCCTACTTCATATGCTTCCTTTATATGCTACTCCATCGCTTCATTTGTCACCAAGTGTTGTGGGGTTGGTGTGGGATAGGTTGTAGACTGTGGTGGCTGCATTCCCTGTTGTTGTTGTTTTGGAAGCTCATAAAAATCATGGGCAAATTGAGTTGGCTGACCCCATGGTGGTGTTGTGGAGGTAATAGAAGGTTTGGGTGTTGTATTATAGGTGGAGATTAATGGGGGAACTGTGCAGGCTGCACCCCTTGTGCTTGCTGTTGTGGGAGGCAGACTGAGTTGGCTGCCCCCGGCCCCCATGGTTGGTGTTGCGCTCCCCAAGGGTGCTGCTGTGGAATCTTTTGAGGCTCAGGAGCACATTGTGTTGTTGGTTGCATGCCCCCTTGTTGCTGTATTCCCAATGTTGTTGTGGAGGTGGCTCAGTCTGTAGTACTGGGTGGCCAATTCCTTTGTTTGGGTAGAAGCATCTTTGTTGCAGCCCAGGGCTAATTGTATGTGGTTTTTTTTTCTGGGCTGCAGGGGGCATGTAGGCTGCCACATCCCTGCTTGTAATAAGGGTGTAATACATTGGTAAATGACAGGTTTACCAAAGCACGTGGTGTGCACTGTGCAATTGAGGCACTCTCTAAAGCCTGGCTTTGTGAGCACACCCCGAAATGTGCCATTAGCACGCTCAACAACCTTGCACATTAACATGACATGGGAAGCCATGCGCATGCATTCGATTTGAGCTGAGGATCTGTGTGATGAGGGTTATCCAAATGATGCCATGGGAACTACCTGGGGGACTGTGAGGCGATGGAGGCGTCTCACAAGGTATGAAAGGTGAGGAAAGGACAGGCCCCCAAGACAAAAAAAGGATTCAAAAGATGCTCCTTTTTCAAATACAGTTGGCCAATTTTTGTAGCAGGTGCTGATTCCTCTTTGACATTTGTGGCCGCCGGGGCTGGTACCGCCGCTGTTGCCACCGCCGCTGGCACCGGGTGCGCCCGGCAGGAAGCCGGGGCTCGGGGTCGTGCAGCCCCCCCCCCCCCCCCCCACCCCCCCCCGTGGGTCATCGCCCCCGTTCTGGGCTGCCACCCTGGGCAGTCCACCGTGTGCAGGCAGAGGGTCAGGAGGAGGAGGACTAAGAACATTAAAGAATGTCCTCGTCCTCCTCATCGACGTCGACAACGGCCGGCTCCGCATTGGCCATGGCCAGGTCCCCCGTGTGGTCTGGTGCGTCTCGGGCGCCCTCACGCTGCTGCTGCACCTCTCCGGATCCTCTCGGGCGTGTCATCCGGGCCCTGGGTCCCACAGGCTGGTAGCGCCCTTGCCGGGAGCTGCGGGTGGTCCGCTCCCAGGTCCGGTCCGGGAGGCGGGTGTCGGGCGCACCTAGCCGCACTCCCTGCCAGTCCTCAGGCACCCCCTCCAGCTCCAAGTCAAAGACCGGGCGGTCGAGGGTGCTGTGGGCCAGCTGGGTGCAGCAGTGGACGCGGATGGGCACCTCCGGCCCAAATGCCTCCTGGGCGTAGCGCCGGAGCTGCGCATACTCGTCCACCGCCAAGCCCAGTAGCGCGGGGTAGCCCCGGACTCGCACGGAGGTGGTCTGCGCCGGGGCCGGGGCGCCCGGCAGGTTGGCGATGTGCGCCACCACCTTGGGGTCCGCCGGTTTGGCACCATAGACGCGGACCCCCACGTTGCCGGGGGCGCCCCCGTCCACCAGCCCCGCGAACGTGGAGCGAGGGTCTTCCAGACCTCCGGGGAGGGCCCGCGGCGCTCCGGTGGCTGCTTGAACCACAGCACGTACGCGGGGTGCTGGCAGGCGGCGCCCGTGACGATCCAGGGCCAGAAGTGCACCCCCCGGGCCTTGCCGCTGGCGCGCATCACCAGCGGGGCCACGGACGAGGGGAGGTCGGTGGAGACCTCGACCATCGAACCCCGGACCGCGGCCTGCATGGGCAGGGGGTGGGGCAGGGCTGCCCCCATGAGCAGCCTGAGGTGCCGCCACGCGTGGTCCTTTCCAAAGGCTCCCACGTGGTGCCGACGCACGCCGGCATCCGCCAAGACCGCCGGGTCCAGGACGCAGACGACCCGGACGGTGGCTGGCACGGGGTCCAGCGGCGCCGGATCCACGTCCGGGAGCTCCGCCGACTCGCGGTCGTCATCCTCCGGGAGGCGCTCCCAGACGAGCTGCAAGATGTGCCCCGGCGGTGCGGGTCCACCACCGCCGGGTCCGCCGTCTCCCAGGGCTGGTGCTCAGTGCGCACCACGCCCTGCAAGGCCGTGCCGGGCACCGCCAGGCTGGCCCTCGTCCGGCGGAGGGTCTGCAGCAGGGCCGCCACCGTGGGGGCCGCCTTGCTGCCGCCCTAGACGTGCATCAGGGCAGTGACCCCCGTGCAGCCCACCAGCGCCACGCACCGCAGTGCCCCCTCTTGGGAGGGTTCCTTCCACTCCGCCGGGTGCCGCCCCGGCGTGATCTGGGCGATGCCCCATTCCCGGATCTTGTCCCGGGACTCGCCCTGGAAGAGGCGGAGCGGCTGCACCTCCGTCGTCGAGGGCAGCAGGGCCCATAAGGCCGCCGCCGTGGGCTGCACCAGGGGGAGCGCCGCCGAGGTGCGGGCGGCGGCCGCCACCGCCCGCACCGCGCCCGGCCGGGAGCCCCGTGCCGCGGACCGCGCCACCGAGGCGTAGGTCGAGCGACCCGGGCCGGTGTGCTGGGGGGGCGGGGGAGCGGACCCCTCCGCGACGCCGCCGATGCCCTAGAGCGCGATATTGCTCCGGGTAGTCTTGATGTCCTCCTGCGCCCAGTAGGGCTGCGAGGAGGCGAAGGGGTGGGCAAGCAGGTGCCCTGACCGGCAGAGGCACCCGTCGCGGTGCTCCAAGCTCTGGTAGCCCGAGCCGGTGCCCGTCCACACGCATGGGGACTTGGGGGGGGATGGGGGCGCCACCCCTGGTGTTTCCTGGGCGCCCTTGGAGCGCCGGCTGTGGCTGGAGCCCGCGAGCTGCCAGCCGGCGGACGTCTTGGGCGTTGCGGCTGCCGTCTTGCCGCTCGCTGCTACCGCGGGGGGGGGGGGGGGGGGTCGTCGATGCGGCTTTCCGTTTCGTCGTCGTGGTCGCGGGCGCGGCTTGGGCCGCGGTGGCTGCGCCGGTCCGCGCGGAGGCCGCTAGGGCCGGCACGCCTCGTGACTCCGCCAGCTCGCGGCGGAGGGTGTTGATTACGCCCTCAAGGGACGCGATTTGGCGCTGGAGCGAGGCGATCATAGCTTGCTGCGCTGTTGGGGGGGCGGGGGGCGGCTGGGCAGGGCGGGTGCCCCCCGTACCCGCCTTGGAGCGGGAGCGGCTACGCGTCGCCGCCCCCTCGTCGATAGCCGCGGGTGGTACGCCCGCGAGGAAGGGTGCCAGCGCCGCACCGAGGGCCGTAAGGACCTCGGGGCGCTGTAGGAGGGCGGCCAGCTGGGTGGCCACCCCCGCTTGGTCGCCCATCGTGCGCAGGGCGCGAGGGCGAGAGAAGGGGAAGACGCGGGAGCGTCAAAAGAGAAAACAGGAAGATTGCGGATCAGCTAGGCAGCCTCACCACGTGCGGGTTCACAATAAGAGGCCTGAAAAACACTTAAATGCTGCCTAAAACATGCTTTACATAGCTTGGATGGTCATTTTAGGTGATCATGGTATCAAAAAAATAAGTTTCGAAAACTTCGATTTTCGAGCTGTCTAGGGTGAAAAGCTGCGGAAGCAGATTGTGTACCCATCCCATGGGAGCCCCCCCCCCCCCCCCCCGGCGCCAATACCCAAATAGGGTGAAAAACACCGAAATACTGCCTAAAACATGCTTCACACACCTTGGATGGTCATTTTAGGTGGTCACGGTATCAAAAAACCCAGTTTCGAAAACTTCGATTTTTGAGCTGTACAGGCTGAAAAAGTGCGTAAGCAGGTTGTGTACCAATCCCTTGGGAGACCCCCCCCCCCCCCCCCCCCGCGTGCCAATACCCAAATAGGGTGAAAAACACCGAAATACTGCCTAAAACATGCTTCACACACCTTGGATGGTCATTTAGGTGATCATGGTACCAAAAAAAAAGTTTCGAAAACTTCGATTTTTGAGCCGTAAAGGTTGAAAAATTGCACGAGCAGGTTGTGCACCGGCCCATTCACTCATGTGAGCCATTATTGGTGGAAACAGCCATTTTGCATTTTTGGCACCGGTTTTGACCGGCCCTAGGCAAGGCTAGAGATTGCAAAAAACGTCCTTTCGTATCCTAGTAGGCATACCGTCACAACATCCCCACTCACACCCCTCAGAATGGGTACCACAGATCACAGAGGACAAAGCACCAAAACAATTCAACAATTCACCTCTCGCTTTGCTGCGTGTGACGTGCAGGAGGAATAACTTGGGAACGGACACCCGACAACCGCGGGACGAATGCCCCCCCCCTATACCTAATGGCGTCCAAAGCAGCGTCCCCGAACATCACACAATGGCGAACGGCCCACAAATCGGGCGTGGCAGATAGCGCACGAAACACTGCAAGTCGTGCCGGCGTTAGCGGCTCCCAAGTTTCCATACACCGTACGATGGCAGTACATAGTCCATGTAAAACCTTCAATGGCGTAGGTCGTTCAAACCCCCCCCACCGGTCACAACAATAGCTCCCAGCGAGCAGCGGACCCCCCCCCAAACGGGGCCTAAAGTGCCAATGGATGAAGCCCAATGCTTTGGAGAGCAACGGGGAAGAAGGTCTCGACCACGTGGCTAACCTGAGCCAAATATTGAACATCTAGAGGAAAGCCCGTGGGTGTGAACGGATCGTGCGCACTCCTAAATTAATGTACTTCCCTAAGAAAAATATTTCCGTAACCGGGTCCAGTGTACTCTTGCCCGACACAATAAACCCGGCCTCCTCCAAAGCCCGGACCACGCGCGCAGTGACAACACGCAACCGCACTGGATCCGGCCCCACGATCAAAAAATCATCCAGGTAGTGGAACAGGATGTACCCCTCCGGGACTAGGGGACGCACTATCCTCCCCAACGCCGTCTGACAGCGGGGAGTGCTTCCACCCAAGCGGCATCCGCGACATGCAAAACACCCTCTCCACCCCCTCCCAACGCATCCGGAACCGAAAGGCCCTCTCGTGCCGTCTAGGCAACTTAAAACTCCAAAAAGCATTTTTGAGATCCACGTGTGTACAAAACAACGGCCTATCGGCCGGCCATTCCGCCAACCTCTGGGAGATTTGTTCCCAACCATCCAGCGAGAAAGACAACGGCTTATGCAAGCTCTCATTAAATTCAACTAAATTAAAAATGAGGGACACCTTCTCCGTGGGTTTCGGGATCACAAACGGCCAGCAAGTCGCCCCCATGGGGCAACTTTCATCCATGATGGAAACAACTCCTTCACGCAGCAACCACTTAACCATGGGCAGCACCAAAGCCTCCCTACTAGATGAGCGACTTTCTCTCTCCAAATGAAAATCCGACACAGATGCTTCGAAATCAGGGGGCGCCAACTCACACCACAGATCGTCGGAAATTGTGTAGCTACCCACCGCTCCCAAACCCCTCTCCACCAATTGTGGGTCAACTTTTCCCACCTGTGGCACCGGGGACGTAGAAAGGTGCAAAAGAGCCTGCCAGGACTCAGCTGTAAACTCCGACAAAGCGCTAAAAGTTATATCCGGTGCGGACCGTAAACGAAAATCCTCACACGTAATGAACAAACGCAGCACAAACAAATGGAGTCGCCGCATGAGCAACAAAACCCCGCAAGACAATGCCCGGTGAAGCCAGGGCAAGAAAGAAAAGAACGCCTGCAAAAAGTGGACAAATAACGGAACTGGTTCCGAACGCACATACAAAAGGTCTGCCCTGGTCAGAGGGCGGGGCCCACCATCCGCCAATGTGATCACCTGCAGCTATCCCTGCGCCAAACTCAGCACTGTGCCACCAACCGACGTGTCACAGGCAGATGGGGTTTCGCGAGTCACCCCCGCGGGGGGCGAATTTCCAGGCGACCCCCCCCCACCCCTGCCGGCCTCTGTTCCGCCGCCCTTGCCCTTACACTCCGGCGGGGAACGCACAGCCACTTTGCTGGCAGGCCCGACTGGAGGCCTATCACGATGCCGCCTCTTGGAGGCAGGTCGTCGGGCTGTTGCACTACCCAGGCCCACCTGCGCGCTCGTCGCATGATGCCGCTGGACAGATAAGGGACCGCCCAGACCAACGACCCGCCGCTTGGGCCTCGGTTTATCAGCGCCGTCGACCTCTGCTGCGCCGCCTCTCGGTGCCTTGCCGGCTCCGTTCGATCGCAGCGTCCTCCTGCCGCTCCCGACGACCTGAGGCCTGGCTCCCGGCGTGAATTGTTGAGGGCGTTCCCCTAGACCAGCGGACGGACTGGGTCCTGTGGTGATGTTACGGGCACTTGCTGTGGAGACATCTGAGTCCGAAGACTCCGAGGGGACGGACGAAGAATCCGAATCAGACCCCACGTCGTCCACTTCCTTCCGATTCGTCGCCACATCCATATCAGGAAGAGATACCACAGGCCCCGCAGGCACCGGGACTGAGATCTCCATCGTCGCCTTCGTGGACTTCCGCTCAGGGCTTGCATACATGGGGTCACCCCACAGGGCGGCCAACGGCACAGCCAAACGCTCATCAGAAGCCTGGCCACCAACAGGCCATGGAAGTACCAAAGCCCCAACCACCGCAGGGTCAGAGTAGCCCAAAGCGTACTCCAACGCCGTGGCCAGCCTCTTCCAACCCCCCCACCAGACGAAGTAAGCCACATTGGGGGAGCGGTGGAAGGCGGCCGCAGCGCCCCCCTGCCGCAGGGAATGCCATCGGTGGCCACTATATGGGGAATCACAGAGGAGGTCTCCGAAGATCCTCTCCACTGCCTCAACCCCTCCCCTAACCAACGGTTGACCTTCAGGAATGCAGTTGGCCTCGGCGTAGCATCTGAGGAATCGGACACACGACCGTCACCACTCATAAAGCGGCCATCGCACTTCTCTGTGGCCACCAACTTTGGTAGTGATGAACAAGACCACGGAATCACTCCCCAACCTCGCTGGCGTGATGGACACCGCTTCAGAGACTCGCAAGAAGAGGAGCCAACTGAGGCTCGCCAATGCTGCCACTGCCTGCTCAACCGGCGAAATTGCTCTGGCCCACAGGAGACAGAGACCATCTGGCCCCAGGTCTGGTTGCCCCGGTGTCGGTTTTCCAGACTTTGCAATCCTCCAATGGATGGCCTGAACACAACCCGGGAGTAGTCTGACATCTTCTGCCGCCCGAACCGCGGATACATACCCCCTGAGGGTGGATCTGGCCTGCCCCATGGAGACCCTTGACGCCAAGAATTCAGACAGCGTGTCAGTAAGCGGTGTCCGCAACGCTCTGGTACCCTCAAACTTCGCCACCGCGGATGGAGCGGAACGGTATCTCGATTGCGTCTTGGGGGCCCAACCACGAACGCCCACGGCCGCCACCCGAAACGATCCAACAGCCGCCATCGCCATCGCCCACCCCGCCGCCGCCGCGCTGAAGGTCGCTCTGGCGGCAAGTGAGGCCTCTTGGGTGGAGGTTGGACGCGTAGACCGGGAATCCTCACACCAACAGGGCCAACCCCACCCCGCCCTGCCGCAGTGGCGGCAGTCCCGTCAGGACCAGTGGGGACACTGGAAATGCCAGTGCCTCAACTGCTCCGATGGGACGCCCTCTTTTGCGCATCTCTGGTAGTCACGGGCCGTGACTGGTACCCACCTTCCTTTCTTCGACATCCAATGAAGGACGCCTTGTCTCGTGGCGAAGTCGATGCCTTCATACTTAAAGTACGGTCCTCCGCTTTTGACCGCATCTGGCCAGCTCATCGCATCCAGTGGGTTCGACAGGTCCCCTCGACTGTTGGAGTCCGACGTGAACCTCTGGGCGTACGCCTGCTGGGAGTCGAGGATGATACCCCAAATCCTGTAGGCCAGCCTGTCGCCCCTCGGGCATTCCATCGCATTGCCCATCACGTCTAATGGCCTGACCGGGGCAGCACTAGCCCTTCTAACGTAGTCCCGCAGCGCCTCGCCCGACTGGCGCTCCGATCGGTCGCCGCTAGAGCGCCGTTAGAACGGCAAAATGGAATGTTTGTAGCACCCCCCCCCCCAGGACCCTTGCACTGGCTGCACATACATGCTCACAGACACACACACCATGCAGCAACACCACACAGCATGCTGCATAGTGCCCACCCAACGCACAGCATGCTACATCTGTAGCATGTTGTGTGTTGGGTGGGCACTGTGCAGCATGCTATGTGGTGTTGCTGCATGGTGTGTGCGTCTCCTAATTATGTATGCGCCGCCAATGGAAGGGTCTTGGGGGGTGCTACAAACATTGCATTTTGCCGCTCTAGAGGCGTTCTAGCGAGCAATCGGTCGCCAATAGAACGCCGTTAGAACGGCAAAATGGAATGTTTGTAGCACCCCCCCAGGACCCTTGCACTGGTTGCACATACATGCTCACAGACACACACACCATGCAGCAACACCACAAAGCACGCTGCACACTGCCCAGCCAACGCACAGCATGGTACAACACATATGCACACACCCAACTAACCAACAAACCCCACCCACACACCAACTAGCCAGCAACCAACCCACCAACCAGCCAAACTCAGCAGCACCTATGTGTATAAGGTCTGATGTCTGATATGTGATAAGGGATGTTGTGTGTGCGGTCTGTCCACGAAGATGTCTGATATTCTTATGTACTGGAGGTGGGTCTAGGGGTCCAATGCCTAGAGGAAATTGGGAGAAACTATGCCTAAATCAACCCCCCCCCCCGCCGTTGTCCACACCAAATTCTTCACAGGAAACCCCCCCCACCCATCCCCCCCCCCCACTATCGGGTGCTTTCCAGCCCCCCCCCCCCCCCCCCCCCAAGGAGAAAAGGCGCCACAGAAAACACAGACCCCCCTGTTTGGAAAACAACACACCTGTTGTTGACAGTAGTGTATGTGACAACTTCAATTTGATTCTGATTTTGGTTGTTTGAGCCGACAATTTGTTTGTGTACTTTGGGAAAGGGGAAAGGGGAAAGGGGAAAGGGGAAAGGGGAAAGGGGAAAGGGGAAAGGGAAAATGTGGGACCAGGAAAAGTGGGAAAATTGAACGACCACCACACAAAAAAGCCATATGTAGCACTGAGAACCAAATGGGAAACGTGGGGGAAATGTGCCAAACAGGGAAAACCGGAAACATCTCAAGGGATAGCATCATGACCATTGCAATCGGCATCAGTTAAATTCAGATCCACAAATAAAATGGTCGTGGTAACGCCACAGAACATCAAATGTGCCAACAGGGAAAATGGGAAAAATCTTCGAAGACAGCACACAACAACAAAAGGGCACATGCAAATACGTGGGCATCCTCTCATTCATCGATGAGTCCATCCATGTCATCCACTGGCTGCGAGCAACTGGGCTGGGAGCTGCTTGGTGGTGCCGCAGAACGGGTGACACGGTCCGTGTCCGGCACAAAGGCATCCCATTCTTCCAATAATGGCAACGCTTGCTGCGTAGCAAGGTCCCGCAGTTCCCGCCGATTGCTGTTACCTGCCACCTTCACACCAAGCACATCCAGACAATTCAACAGCGCCCCCTTTGACCAATCACGCAGCCTGCCATTTTGCGTTGCCATTACCAATTTCGCCTGCATCCTGGCCACACCACGCCCCTTATTTGGCTTCCGTGGTGTGGCCAATTCGTTTGCACTATTGTTCTCCCCCTCATCACAGACATCATCTACAACATTCACCACCACGTTCCCACAAGGACGCGGACTTGCGCAAAAGCATGCATGGCACACCAGACATGTATTGCACCAGATGCGAACCTCCTTCTTGCATGTGGCACACTCCATACCTCTGCGAAAAGTGATGAAGTCATGGTTGCCAGCATGCGAGTCAGGGGTCCCATCGGGTGCAACAATGCTGACCACATCTGCCTGGTGCCGTTCTGTACCCTTTCCTGAGGGTGCCGTTGAGCTCAGTGGTGTACCCGGCCCTCCAAAGAAGGGCAGGCTGTCACCATCATCAGCCACTGCTTCATTACCTTGCAGACATTGAAGCATTGCAGCCTCCACAAATTCTCTGTCCCCTACCTTCTTTGAAACCCTCTGTCTTGGCGCAGATCGAAGCGTGCATGGGCAGCCAGGTGGCGTGCCACTGCAACGCCTTGTCCCTTTGCCCATTGCTGTAAAGGGGGCAAGTTGGAATGCAATGCCATGCACATGCTCAGGACATGTGTCTCCACAGTGTCATGCATACTACTGCACAACCTCCCACGCAAAGAGATGGCACGCTCTACTGCAGCTTCAGCGGGGCAATATAATCGCAATAATGCGAGAATGCGCCACACATTCACCCACTGTGCATGTGCCCTTTCAGGTGCCAATGCCTCCCACATCTTGGACATTTGCACAGTTGCAAAGTGCTGCACCATGTGCTCCTTAAGGCCTTCCCACTCTACTAAGGCACGGTCACAGTTCACATGTTCTGCGCCCAACTCTTCTTGGTGTGAAGTCATGAACTGACGCAACTGCTCCACCCCATATGCAGCACGCTCATTGACCGGGAGGGCAACGAAACGGCCATGGTCCAACAATACTGCGCACTCCAACACCCCCCTGGGGTCAATGGTTGCCTGCCCCTCCTTGATGCCTACAAGCAAAACATCAGTCACTGCACGCGCCTAAACACCTGGAAAAGGAGGGGTTGTAGCACACTTCTGCCCACTCGAATCAACCCGGACCAACTGCACACCACGCCACGCACCGGTCACAATCTGCTCCTTGAATTGCAACCACCCTGGACCCTCCTCGCGAGCCACCCTCTGCAACCGGGCTTCTAGCATACCTGTTGCAGTGGCTAAGTGCGCACCAGTGGGCGCACGTAGTTGTGCCACACTGTTAAAACACCGCATGCCATGCAGGATGTCCCCATAAACCACCCCCCATGCAAGCAAACTGACATCATGGCAGTCCTCCCACACATCCTCCTCCTTGGTAGAATGCTGCACCTTGGAATCCAAGTGTCGTGCCACCCAAGGGACATTGGCCAAAAAAGCAGTGTTGCGCCGTGCATGCGCCTGTGACCACCTGATGCGATGACTTGTGGGGATGAGCTGCAAGCCACTACGTTTATCCTGCACATGCTTTTGCACACACTTTTGCACGTGCCCCATTGTACAAGCCTCGTTGCCGATTGACGGCCGCCAAGTAATCAACATGGGTTGGGCCAGCAGCCTCCAATGCAAGACCCAACTTGCGCTGCAACACGTGGCACGGCTCACCCAAGGGTGTCATCAACACTAACCACTTCCCAATCAAGGCAAACACATTGCTCTCAATGATAGAGACATCAACAACCTGCCGCGCACTGGCACCTCGCACACCAAGGTTAGAAGCCCCGTCCACTGCAAAGGTCACTACCCTCTTTGCCCACCAATCACGGTCAGGAATCCACGACAGCAGAACGCATTCTAGCTGCGTTGCAACCTCATGCGCATCACCACAGGCCACATCCACCACACCAAGGAACACCTCACACATGCCCCCAGGGCCAGTCCCCGGGAAAATAAGCAGAATGGCGTACTCATTGATGCGATGCCTCTGCCTATCCGAGCCGTCAAGCAACACTGCAATGAACGTTGCCAGGAATAGGGCGTGCGTTACCTCATCCTGCATGGCATCATGCATTGCTGCAATAGCCTTCTCAACTATCCACCGCCGTGATGCATGGTGCCCAGGGGCGGATGTCAGAGAACAGTACAGAAGGATGCGCTCACTTATAGCACGGATGGAAGTGCACAAGTGTAACCCTATATACACCTCAACCAACCGTGACAGAATGGCTGCCTCAGCATCCGACACTGCCACACCAATGTCCATGGCTTCCCCCCTCATGAACACAACGTTCCCTCCCACCACGTCAGCTGTGGCACCAGCAGTGGGGCACAATGCGCGATATCGCTCTGCACAATGCAGCTTGAAACTGTCCTCGGCCAGTCGGTGGTGGTGCCCTGGCCTATGCAGATTCTTTCGCGTTGACGTTGTGCCACGTGATAACCCCAAGTGGCTTTCCAACACCTCCTTCCGCCACGTTTTTGGGCAAGAGGTCTTCATGCGCTTCCCTACAGCATATGTTCCCAATACCAAGGCTTCAGTTTTCTTAGGGGGACGCGCCACCCAAGGAATGCCACACACATTTGCCCACGCACAACACACACACTCAATACCCCCACTTGTCGTGAACTGATACTGCCAATGAGCGGCTACAAACATTTGTAGTGTCTTTGGACCACTGTCCAGTTGCATGGGAGTGGCCTGCATCAACACGCACAATGCATCCTTCCCTGATGCGGCCAATGCAGCAGACCTCAACCTGTCCTGCTCGACTGACTGTGCCACTGACGATTGTGACATGCCATGCTCTGCATGCCGCGCATCCCACTCTTTTGCATGCCGTGCTCTAAGTTGCATCTGGTGTGCTTCAACACGCACTCTTAGATGACTTGCCACTTGCACCTTGCGCTTTTGCAGCAACTGTGCCACTACCTCAACAAATTCTGAGGACGTCTATGGCGGCGCCGAGGCAGCCACACACATCTCATTAGGCATGCTCTGGGCATGCATACTCATGTTCCGGTCCCCTACCCTTGATGCACTCTGTGTTGCACTTGGGGAACGGGGGGGGTGCACCACGGGTGGGCCGTCCCCTCGCTTTTAGACGCGACCCCCCCCCCAGTAGAAGTGGGCTGAAGGCCCCTTGGGGGGGGGGGTTCAGGGAGGGGCGATGGGGGGGGGGGTTCAGGGAGGGGCGATGGGGAGGGGGGGGTCGGGAGGGTGGGTTGGAGGGGGGGGGTCCAGGTGGGGCAATTTGGGGTAGTGGGGGGGGGGGCATAGGCTCCCGTTACCTCCCCTTGCCCTCCCTCATGGGTGAGAGCTAGGGCTAGGGTTAGGGGTAGGGTTAGGGTTAGGGTTGGGGTCACCGAGCTGGTGGAACCAGTCTTGGTTTTATAACCCTTTTTAGGGTCTAGGGTGGACCTACCAGGTTTAGCAGCAGCAAGCAGCAAGCAGCAAGTAGCAAGCAGCAAGCAGCACGCGCGAAATGGGCAAAAATCAGAACTCCGTCGTGGTGCTTCGGATTCGGCTAGAATTTCGGTGGATGATACCTATGGGTGTGAGGGACAACCACACAAAGTATGAGCCAGAAACTCAACGGTGGCAGCCAGGAACGAGTGTCGCAAGTGGGGGACCTCAGTTTCAAAAGCTGCAGTTCAGGCCAAAAATAGCCATTTTTGGGCCAAAACAGCCCTAGAACCCATTCAAAACGGCCAAACAAAGGGAAAGTGTGGGTACACTCCATGTGCGGCTTGACTTTCCCATGTCAACGAGCCCTTTGCGGCCCTCTAACTCCACCGTATGTCCCGGAGACAGCCCAAAAAGGCCCCCAGAAGGCCCAAATTTTGTGCAGATTGGCTGGCGACAGCCACAAACCAAGAACAGGCCATATCTTTGGCTACATGGCTCCAAACGCGATTTCGAGGGCACCTACTCCACCCGCAACCCCCCCCCGTTTTGTGGTTTCCACGCCTCAGACTTGCCCAAATGGACGCCTAGACCCCCGTACCCAGGCCCAGTAGGCTCCGGCAAGCTGCAAGCTCAAGCCCAAACAGGTGGGTGCCCAATACTGTGGTTACAAAGTGATTTACAGTAACAGCGCCCGATTCCGGCTGCATCATTATTTTTTAAATTTACATTTACAGTATGCAGTGCTGAGCATTATTATTTACTTTACATTTACATTAACATTATACAGATGATGTGCGCGCGCTCTGCCGAGAGGGAGTACCCTAGCGGTCAACGCGCTCGGGTACGACTTGGCAAACATTGGTTCGATTCCTGGTACTTGCACGGTAAGTAGGGCTGTTATGCACTTTTTTTTAAAATTTTCAGCGGCGATCGCCGATCGGCTCCCATTTTCAGCCGCGATCGGCGCAGCGGCCTGCAGGGATCGGAGCGATCGCAGAGCACAGTTCTGCGCAGCAACAGACTTCAATTTGCGAATTTCGTGTTTTGGACTATTATCACATTGGGAATGGTATTTCTTGTTTCGTTTTTTAAAGAATTTCACAATGATGAGTTTGGGTGCATAATGAAAATAAATCTCCCTCACAGGATGAACCAAGGAATGAACCAATGGAAGAGGATGAGGAATTGTTCAATGTGGGTGTACAAGAAGAAAAAAAGAAGCCCAAGCAATTGCTTCTCCATTCCTTCCTTGCGCCTCTCCCCAAACCGAGGACACCCACTCCAAGCGAAGTTCGTGAAATTAAGAAGGCTAATGACCGTGAGAGAGTTGAGAGGCAAAAGAGAGAGGCCCCATTTTTGAATCGTTGTGGAGAGCTTGCTTTGAAGTGGGGTTTGCCATGGGGTAAGGATGTTGAATACAAGGTTTCTTCTAATCCAATTAGAAAGGGAGCTTTTGGCCGCAAGTCTCTGATTTCGAAGCATGAAGATGACCTTTATCAAGCTATTCGAGCGATTGCTTTAGGTGAGAGTCAGGAGCCGGAGTCCGCCCCTTCTTTAACCCCAAGTCCTACAGTTGTTGTTCCCATTGTGTCTACCATTGATTTGGCCACCTCTTCTTCATCTTCATCTTCCGTTTCAAATTCTTTGAATGCAAATTCGTTGCCTACCAACGAGGTTGATGAGGCAAGTGAGACCAAAACGGCAACGCGGTATCAACAACCGCTTTCCGTGATGAAGCTGTTTTTTCAGTTGCAAAAGGAAATGAAGATGAAGGAATCCGAATGTGTGGCATATTGTAACAAGCATTTGCGCCCCCTTTTTTGCCCGCTTGGGAATGATTTGAAGTATCAAACGGTGCAAACTTGGAGGTTGAAAACCATCCCAGCCAAGGAAAAGAAATTGTTAGAGGAGGCGGCCAAACCCAACCCCAAGAAAGGTAGGGTAAAACGGACACATGCCATCGGAGACTTCACCCGTCATCCGAATTGCTGTGTGTCACACGGTACGCTTCTTCAAATTGCGTCAATGGTTGTGAGTCACTCCCAAGCGGGCCTCCCCTTGACACGTGCCATCATTCAGCCATTGGTGGTGGCTTATTTAGATTCCGTGAATGAGAACACATGGAGGCCTAAGCAGTCATGGTACTACTTCTTTTTCCGCAAGATTGGGCTTTCATGGCGCCGTGTTAGCAAAGCTCAAAGAACCCTCCCCGATAATTTTGAGGAGATTAAGCGAACCTTTTTGTTGCGCTTGGTATATGTGTGTGCTTTGCACCATATTCCACCGGAGTTGGTTGTGAATGCCGACGAAACTGAGGTTCTTCTTGTACCATGTTCAAAGGAAACCTTTGGGGAGAAGGGCTCGGACCAAGTGTCATTGCAAGGCTTTGGGGACAAGAGGCAATTCACGCTTCTCTTTGGGGTAAGTGCCTCGGGAAAGTTTGCTGGTAGGTTCCAGCTCATTTGGAACAATCTTCCAAAGCAAGGTGTTATGGACTCTTTCAAAGAGGATGTTTTCCATGATGTTTCAGAATCTCATTGGTCCGTAGAGGATACTATTAAGAACTATGTGACCAAGTTGCATGACGATTACATTCGGCCCCAAATTGAAGAGTTGAGTTGTCGCCGAACACAAAAATGGATCCTCTTGTGGGACGTGTACTATGTGCATCGGCTAGATTCTATTTTGGAGTGGGTGGGAGACACCTACCCCAATTGCATTTTGCTTCATGTTCCCGCCTCTTGTACTTCAATGCTAAAACCTTTGGATGTGGCGGTGAATAGTGTTTTGAAGCGTCTCATAACTTCGTTCTTTGCGGCTTGGTTGGCTTTGGAAGCTAAGAAGCAATTTGACAACGGCGTAGCCGCCTCCGAGTTGAAGATGGATTTGCGGTTGACCACATTGTGTGAGCCGTTCATCTCATGGGTTGTAAGTGCAAAGGTATGTTTCATCCACATCTATTAGACACAAAAGCGAAATGTCAAATACTCATTACTTCAACGCTCACTTTTTGTAGAAAAGAATTGAACAAGTCAAACCGAAGATTCTGAAAGACGGATGGGACAAGGCCGGGTTGATGGCCATTTGGGATGTTGTGCAGCGGCCTACCCTGTTCAATGAAGCTTCAGACCGTGAGGTATGGTTGCCACATCATCAATGGTCTTACGTTACGTTACGTTGCACTTCGTGGAACATTTTTTGATGGTGTGACTGCTCCTTTAGGCCGCGGGAACACTATTCCGAGTGGCTGGTGGTCGGTCGAAGGATTTTGCCGTTTCAGGCGGTGGCATGAATCAGATTATCGAGAATGCACCGCAACAACGGTCCCGTCGCCATGGTGCGGTTGAAGACTCTGGCTCCGACTCCGAAGATACGGAGGCGGATGAGGCGGAGTGGGAAGACATTTTGGCTACCATGGGAGATGGGGAGGGTGACGGGGTAGAGGTAACGGATGATGAAAGGGACACTGTTTTGCCGGATCCTCTGGTCGAGTGCTTCACTCGGTCAGGGAGGCGCGTCAAGCGACCCAAGAGGGACTAGCACGGTGACAATGCTTTAGTCATACTTCAGATCAGTGTTGCTTTGGTGTACTGCTTGTCTTATGTGAGGGTGAGGGGGAGTCCACAAAAAAACGAAGAAACAATGAAAAAAAAAAGAAAAAAGAATAAAAAAAAAAGAATAAAAAAAAACGGAGAAAGTCCACATGGAGCGCCGAAGGCGCCGAAGCAAAAATTGAGAAAAACATTCAATTACATTATCCGAGAACCCCGTCCATTAAAAAAAAACATTTTACATTATCCATTTTCTGGCCATATTATTCTTTTTTAACATTTACATTTTACATTTTCTTTTTTCTTTGACGTTATTATACTGTAAATCACTTTGTAACCACAGTATGGTCCAATAGGGGCAGAAAAATGGTATTTCTCAAAAATGATCCTAGACCATGTGTGATGCTAAAACAAGTGTTTTTGGACTATTTTGAGCTTGTGGTGGCCCATTTTGGTCCTCCAAAAATCACAAAATGCCTTGAAAATGGGCTGTTTGGGGACCAAAAATGGGTCAAAAATGGGTCAAAAACGCATTTTTCCAAAACTCATCTTACACCATTTGGGGTGCACAAACGGGTGAAATGAGCTCATTTTGAGCCCATTTGGGGGCATTTTGGCCCCTCACAAGTCCACAAAAGCCTTGAAAGTGGGCCTTGTGGTGAAGGGGATCACTTACAAGCTTATTCCACTTTGTCAACGGCCTTCAATGTGTGACTCATTGGTGTCCCTCACCATTCATATCTAATGTTCCTTCCCCCACCAGCTCGGTCCCAATATTCAGTCTTGATTAGGGTTAGGGTCATGGGTAGGGTTAGGTGTAGGGTTAGGAGCAGGCTGAGGGTTGGGGTGGGTGTTAGAGTCAAGGTTGGGTTCAAGTATAGCGTTGGGGTGCTCCACCGCCTGGGCGGGGAGGGATGCTATGTTGGCAAGGGGAATGAAAAAATTTTTCGGGTGCCTTCGGCGCCACCATATGTATGGCCGGTAGCCATTGACCCTCGGTAACTAAGTGGACCCGGAGGGCCCGGAGGGTGGGGGGGGGGGGGGGAGTCGCGTACCCAAACCGAGGAGACGGCCCACCCGTGGGGTGCACCTTGTGCCAGCGCCGTGGCTGGCACAGAGGCGTCCATAGGCACGCTCTGGGCATGGATAGGCTTGTTCCTGATGTACCCAACCCTTGATGCACCCTGTGTTGAGGGACGGTTGGGGGGGGACGCACCTGGTGCCAGCGCCATGGCTGGCACCGAGGTGTCAGTAGGTACGCTCTGGGCATCCCGTGTCTGACCAAGGGCCGGTGGTCCTGTCCGTTGGGAGGCACGCTGCGACATGTCTCGTAAAACCAAATCTGTTTGTTTCCGCGTGTATAGCAGAAACGTCGCTTTTCGCGGGGCGGGGGGGGGGGGGGGTCATGGCCTTCACCGTGGTGTCATTGAAGAGCCACCACCTGTCGTTGAAAAGCACATACACCACAAAGTGACCCTCCTCCCTCGTCGATCCAATTTGCAACACCATGGCATGCAAGGACCATTGCCACCCGAGGCAATCAAGAAACTCATGGTCCACAACCAACTTGTACTCCTGCTGGTTGTGGACATGTAACCCCACGACCTCATTGTACACCAACGATGTATACATGGGTGCCTCCCTCAGGTCACCCCCACACGGACACGGGGGGGGGGGGGGTTATCAGGTAACCCAACCGGTCACCCCTTCATTCCCTCCTTCACGCGCTCTCGCACACTGTGCCCCTGATTCGTCACATGCAATATCTGCGCTGGCATGGCTGTCTCCCCCCCCTCCCGCAGAACCTTCACCCCACAAGCACCACATTATTGCCAGAACTGCTCGTACGACAAACAACATGACAAAGCAACCACCCCAGCGGGCGTGAGCTTGGGCACCATGTACTTCCAACACTCGGGCATCTCTGCCGCCGCATCCATTGGAATTTTGGTGCAGGGGCTTTGCACTTGCATCGCCCGCTGCATCGGCACACCATCTCACACATGGCATCCTCCATGGCCAGCCTCTCAGCAATGTCCTGTGCATTGTATGCGCCACCTCCTCCATATGCCACAACACCCTGCCACAATGGTCCCCAGACACCCTCCTCGTCCAAGCATCCTGCGTGCTGTCCTTCATGTCCACCCGACGCCACCAACAGGCACTACAGCGTGGTACCCAACCAACACCAGTTGTACCCATGTGGATTCTCCATTCCCCATGGTCGCCGCGGTGCTCCACCAAGTGGCCCACTATGCACCTGCATGTAAGCGGAATGCGGTCTCATTGAGGAATGCACGGTCCCGCGGCGGGAGTGTCCGCTAGTCACCACGGGAGTACAACACCACCAACCTCCTCTCCCCGTGCCAAGAACAAGTGCCATGCCATGCACCCGTACGTACGAGAACCGGTTGCTGGCATACATCGTACGTGGCGCCATCCCGTGTAACACCATCCAAGCATTGCATACTACATCTCCGTCCACCCGGACCATTAGATACACCACCCACCTCGACCCATACGTGTCCCCGTGTGTGCTGGCCGGTGGAAAACACTGCCGACCAAGGGGACGCGTCATGCACATGCTGATGCGGTTTTGTGAGGACATTGCAAGACAATTGCATGGTGGTCCATGCAAACCAATCAGGCAACATCTGCCTTGCCATCTTGTTCACCAGGGTCACCAGTGGCTTGTAGTTGCGTGTCTGTTGCACTAGACGAGTGCGGCGGCAGTCTGTTGCATTGGTGTGGCCCTTCATACCGCCAACCCCTAGTTGCAAATGCCATGCTCTAACCCCCCCAACCGGCCCACGCTTGTATGCCAAGATGCCCATCATCCCGTGCAAAGTGCAAAAGGGGGCTACCTGCAGCGAATGGTCAAAGACTGCACCCCGGAAGTGACCTTCCTGCTTTGACACCATCTCGTTCCGCCTCGGCAATAACCACCACCGTCGCCCGGTGCCACTGCTCCCCCATGTCCCCACAGTCATGGAAGTGCAGCGGATCCTCCCGTCCAGGCACCCAAACAGCAGCGGATGCCAACGCGCTGTTGATCCCAAACCCTGACGTCACAATGCTGAACCTGTTTGATCGCAGCAACACCACACTACCATCCACATGCTTCGCCAAGGCAGCAAAGTGGTCAGGCGTTCCCCCTTGGGGCCGGCCACGCCATGTGTCCTTCTCAAGATCCCGGTTCACAAATAGTGCAGACTCTTGAATTGAAAGCCCACACATGTCGCGAAACACGGCGATGGCTTTTGCCCACAGCGATGCGCAGTCCAACGGGGTGTTGCTGCTGATAGCATGCAGGCCTTGAGCCACGGCATAGTAGAAACATGCCCCAGAAACGTACTGGTCCGGAAGAATGCGAAGCTTCAAGGACCTCGCGGTTGGTAGGACCCTGCCAACCTCGGCCTTGTTGGGCTGTTTGTCCACGTCGTCCAATGCCATAGCATCTGGATCTAGCGGAGCTGTCTTTGTGCCTTGCTCTTTCTTGCCACGTTTCACGGCAGCCCCATTACTTGGTGGGGTAACCCCTGGGCGCTTCTTGCTCCGTGGGCTCTGTTCCAAAGAACTGGGGTGTACAACCGGGGTGGTCCCTGAATCTGCACTAGACTGACTGCAAGCCCTCACTGTCGCCAATGACCTAGGGTGTTCAACCAGGGTATACCCTGAATCCGCACTAGATTGACTGCAGGCCTTCACTGTCGCCACAATGCCTGTGCTAGAAGGACTACACTCCACAGCAGCTGGCTCCTTGGGTTTCTGTGCAAGTGGTATAGGAGACTCCTCCAAGGAACGCAACACCCCTCCATCAGTAGCCGCCGGTGTCAGACACGCAGGGTGGGCGGCTGGGGAGTGTGGCGTGAGAACCCCTGTTATGGATGCAATGGAAGGTGACTCATCGGCGGGGCAGACCTGGGACCTGGGGTCTGGTGTTCGATGTCCAACACATGCCACGGAGTCGGTCGCACCACCTGTGGGGGGGGGGGGGGATTTGGACTGAACACCTCACCAGGGCTATCGACCCTTTGTGAACCTGCCGGGGGACCACGCCCTTGTGCCAGGGAGGACGAAGTGGGAGTCACATACTCATCGCCTGAGGGTCTCGTGCCATGAGCACCGCCGCTCCAACCCCGTGCGCTACGGCAGAGGACGTGGAGTCACTTGGGTCACCTCGAGGGTGCCCTTCTGGACTTAATCGTTGGGTGTATGCTGGCTGTACACCGGCCGCCTCCATCTCCTCCACTAGTACCTACAACATCTCAAGACCTTCATCATCCCTCCACACGTTGTCCACAACCCGTACGGCCGCATGCAGACGGCCGGGGTGACTGTCTGGCACCAATGGGCTAAAGGGGCTGCAACGCAGCAACAGCTCGTTGCAGTCTTGCATAGCAACCCGCATGTTGTTCGCGAAGTGGCGGCCCAGCGTGTATGCTGCCACCAGGCTGTCCTCGGTCAATGGTTCCCGGCGCTGCTCTTGCAGCCCCTGGCATGCAATTGTGAGGCAGCGGGCTGCCCCCTGGGCGGCTTGCAGCAACGCTTGGTCAAAGCGCTCTTGCCCTGTCTGGGTGACAGTGACACACGCACGTGGGACCGCAGCCTCAGGCAGCAACGCGTTGCGCCGACTGCTAGCACGCGCCTTGGGGCCTGGCAACAGGTCGCTCACCAGTGGTTTGGGCCCACTTGTCGCTTGGGGCCACAGATATGTGCCAGGGGTAACGTGGCGAATAGCCTTGTCATAGAAGTAACCCATGGTAGGGGTGGGATATGCCACGTCCCCAGTCCAGAACGGCCACTCGTCGACCAGAGGTAGGGCACGCACCAGTTCACACCAAACGTCCCTTTGCTGTGCTGTCTTCACACTTGACGGCCACCCGGCAATAGCACCGGCCTTACGACTGCCTGGCCGGCCACTGTTTCGTTTTGCAAGTCGTTCCGACAGTTCTGTGGCAACCTCCCGGTAGTGCACGCGGCTACCCCCATCATGCATGGTGAGCTTGGCAAACCCATGCTCGGTGTACATGAACCGGCACAAAGCCCTGCAACCATGCGGATTCACCACGTCAAGGTCACACGAGGCCATGCGGTCCTTCAACCGTCGCCATAGGCGCCCGGCCACCTCCAGCGTGGCGTGCCACCCCGATTGTGCTGTGGCCAGCATTAGGCCATACTTCATTCTTGCTGGCTCCAGCAAGTGCTCCGGTGGCCATTGAGCAGGTTGGTCCATTGCTTGGCTCGTGCACCACGACTGTGAGTGGTTTGGGTGACCTTCGAGGCTTGCAGGGTCCACAATCGTGACCACTATGGGGCTCCCACAACTCGGGGGGGCAATCAAGGGCAGGTCCTTGGTACTCAAAGTGCCAGCCGGGCTTGTCCTCAGGCTCACCGGCTGGTCCAGGAGACGCCATTGCAGGTGGGTTTGTTGTCGAGAGCGCTACGGCTATGACAACAAACGAAGTGCTGCTGCTGAGTGGCACGCAGTGGTTACGTCAAGGCTTAGTCGCGAAGCGCAAAGGCTTGGACCGAAACCGAAAGCTGTGGCTCAGAGGCGCACAGTAGGCGATCAAGGTTCAGTCGCAAAGCGCAATGGCTCCGACCAAGCCCGAAAGCTGTGGCTCAAAGGCGCACAGTAGGCGAACTGACAGACCGCGAACTCACATAGGAAAAGGTGTAATGAGGCAAAACCAAACTACAAGGAGAAAAGGTACAAATGAGACCACAGAACCTGGACGCACCATATCCCCCAAATGTTTTGGGGGTGATATTTTTGGGGGTGATATTTGACGGACGTACATCCGTCAAAAATTTGGGGGCTATAGACCCTCAAAATATTTGACGAATGTGCGTCCGTCAAATATTTGGGGGCTGTAGACCCTCAAAATATTTGACGGATGTGGTTCCGTCAAATATTTGGGGGCTGTAGACCCCCAAAATATTTGACGGATGTGGTTCCGTCAAATATTTGGGGACTGTAGACCCTCAAAATATTTGACGGATGTGGTTCCATCAAATATTTGGGGCTGTAGACCCTCAAAATATTTGACAGATGTGGTTCCGTCAAATATTTGGGGGCTGCAGACCCTCAAAATATTTGACAGATGTGGTTCCGTCAAATATCTGGGGGCTGTAGACCCCCAAAATATTTGACGGATGTGGTGCCATCAAATATTTGGGGGCTGTAGACCCCCAAAATATTTGACGGATGTGGTTCCGTACAATATTTGGGGGGTGTAGACCCTCAAAATATTTGACGGATGTGGTTCCATCAAATATTTGGGGGCTGTAGACCCTCAAAATATTTGACGGATGTGGTTCCGTCAAATACTCTGGGGCTGTAGACCCCCCAAATGACTTGACGGAACCACATCCGTCAAATATTTTGGGGGTCTACAGCCCCCAAATATTTGACGGAGCCACATCTGTCAAATATTCTGGGGGTGTAGACCCCCCAAAGTTTTGACGGAACCCCAGCCGTGAAATATTTTGGGGGTGTAAACCCCCCAAATATTTGATGGAACCACATCCGTCAAATATTCTGGGGGTGTAGACCCCCCAAATATTTGACGGAACAACATCCGTCAAATATTCCGGGGGTGTAGACCCCCAAAATATTTGACGGATGTGGTTCCGTCAAATATTTTGGAACTGTAGAGCACCAAATTATTTGACGGATTTGCGTCCGTCAAATATTTGGGGGTCATAGAACCTCAAAATATTTGACGGATGTGGTTCCGTCAAATATTTGGAGGCTCTAGACCCTCAAAATATTTGACGGATGTGGTTCCGTCAAATATTTGGGGGCTGTAGACCCTCATAATATTTGACGGATGTGGTTCCGTCAAATATTCCGGGGGTCTACAGCCCCCAAACATTTGACGGAACCAAATCCGTCAAATATTTTGGGGGTGTAGACCCACCAAATATTTGACGGAACCACATCGGGGAAATATTTTGGGGCTGTAGACCCCCAAATATTTGACGAAGCCATATCCGTCAAATATTCTCGGGCTGTAGACCCCCTAAATATTTGACCGAACCACATCCCTCAAATATTATGGGGGTGTAGACCCCCAAAATATTTGACGGAACCACTTCCGTCAAATATTTTGGGGGTGTAGACCCTCAAAATGTTTGACGGATGTGGTTCCGTCAAATATTTGGGGGCTGTAGACCCTCAAAATATTTGACGGATGTGCGTCCATCAAATATTTGGGGGCTGCTGACCCCAAAAATATTTGACGGATGTGGTTCCGTCAAATATTTTGGTGCTGTAGACCCCCAAAATATTTGACGGATGTGGTTCCGTCAAATATTTGGGGGCTGTAGAACCTCAAAATATTTGACGGATGTGGTTCCGTCAAATATTTGGGGGGTGTAGACCCTGAAAATATTTGACGGATGTGCGTCCATCAAATATTTGGGGGCAGTAGACCCCCAAAATATTTGACGGAAACACATCCGTCAAATATTCTGGGGGTGTAGACCCCCCAAATATTTGATGGAACCACATCCGTGAAACATTTTGGGGGTGTAGACCCCCCAAATATTTGACGGAACCACATCCGTCAAATATTATGGGGGTGTAGACCCCCCAAATGTTTGACGGAACCACATCCGTCAAATATTCTGGGGATGTAGACCCCCCAAATTTTTGACGGAACCACATCCGTCAAATATTTTGGGGGTGTAGACCCTCAAAATGTTTGACGGATGTGGGTCCATTAAATATTTGGGGGCTGTAGACCCTCAAAATATTAGACAGATGTGGTTTCGTCAAATATTTGAGGGCTATAGACCCCCAAAATATTTGACGGATGTGGTTCCGTCAAATGTTTGGGGGCTGTAGACCCTTAAAATATTTGACGGATGTGGTTCCATCAAATATTTGGGGGCTGTAGACCCTCAAAATATTTGACCGATGTGGTTCCGTCAAATATTTGGGGGCTATAGACCCCCAAAATGTTTGACGGATGTGGTTCCGTCAAATATTTTGGGGCTGTAGACCCCCAAAATATTTGACGGATGTGGTTCCGTCAAATGTTTGGGGGCTGTAGAACCTCAAAATGTTTGACGGATGTGGTTCCGTCAAATATTTGGGGGTTATAGACCCTCAAAATATTTGACGGATGTGGTTCCCTCCAATTTTTGGGGGCTGTAGAACCTTAAAAATATTTGACGGATGTGGTTCCGTCAAAGGTTTGGGGGCTGTAGACACTCAAAATAATTGACGGAACCACATCCGTCAAAAATTCTGGGGGTGTAGACCCCCCAAATATTTGACGGAACCACATCCGTCAAATACTTTGGGGGTGTAGACCCCCCAAATATTTGACGGAACCACATCCCTCAAATATTTTGAGGGTGTAGACCCCCAAAATATTTGACGGATGTGCGTCCGTCAAATATTTGGGGGCTGTAGACCCCCAAAATATTTGACAGGCGTGGTTCCGTCAAATATTTGGGGGCTGTAGAACCTCAAAATATTTGACGGTTGTGGTTCCGTCAAATATTCTGGGGCTGTAGACCCTCAAAATATTTGACGGATGTGGTTCCGTCAAATATTTGGGGGCTGTAGACCTCAAAAAATTTGACGGATGTGCGTCCGTCAAATATTTGGGGGCTGTAGACCCCCAAAATATTTGACGGATGTGGTTCCGTCAAATATTTTGGGGCTGTAGACCCCCAAATATTTGACGGAACCACATCAGTCAAATATTTTGGGGATGTAGACCCCCCAAATATTTGACGGAACCACATCCCTCAAATATTTTGGGGGTGTAGACCCCCAAAATATTTGACGGATGTGCGTCCGTCAAATATTTGGGGGCTGTAGACCCCCAAAATATTTGACAGGCGTGGTTCCGTCAAATATTTGGGGGCTGTAGAACCTCAAAATATTTGACGGATGTGGTTCCGTCAAATATTCTGGGGCTGTAAACCCTCGAAATATTTGACGGATGTGGTTCCGTCAAATATTTGGGGGCTGTAGAACCTCAAAATATTTGACGGATGTGGTTCCGTCAAATATTCGGGGGCTGTAGACCCCCAAAACATTGGACGGATGTGGTTCCGTCAAATACTTCGGGGCTGTAGACCCCCAAAATATTTCACGGATGTGGTTCCGTCAAATAGTTGGGGGGTCTACACCCTCAAAATATTTGACGGATGTGGTTCCGTCAAATATTTGGGGGTTGTGGACCCTCAAAATATTTGACGGATGTGCGTCCGTCAAATATTTGGGGGCTGTAGACCCCCAAAATATTTGACCGATGTGGTTCCGTCAAATATTCTGGGGCTGTAGACCCCCAAAATAGTTGACGGATGTGGTTCCGTCAAATATTTCGGGGCTGTAGAACCTCAAAATATTTGACGGATGTGCGTCCGTCAAAGATTTGGGGGCTGTAGAACCTCAACATATTTGACGGATGTGGTTCCGTCAAATATTTGGGGGCTGTAGACCCTCAAAATATTTGTTGGATGTGCGTCCATCAAATATTTGGGGGCAGTAGACCCCCAAAATATTTGACGGATGTGGTTCCGTGAAATATGTTGGGGCTGTAGACCCCCAAAATATTTGACGAATGTGGTTCCGTCAAATATTTGGGGGCTGTAGAACCTCAAAATATTTGACGGATGTGGTTCCGTCAAATATTTGGGGGCTGTAGAACCTCAACATATTTGCGGATGTGGTTCCGTCAAATGTTTGGGGGCTGTAGACCCTCAAAATCATTGACGGATGTGCGTCCGTCAAATATTTGGGGGCTGTAGAACCTCCAAATATTTGACGGATGTGGTTCCGTCAAATATTTGGGGGCTGTAGACCCTCAAAATATTTGACGGATGTGCGTCCATTAAGTATTTGGGGGCAGTAGACCCCAAAAATATTTGACGGAACCACATCCTTCAAATTTTCCGGGGGTGTAGACCCCCCAAATATTTGACGGAACCACATCCGTAAAATTTTTTGGGGGTGTAGACCCCCCAAATATTTGACGGAGCCACATCCGTGAAATATTTTGGGGCTGTAGACCCCCCAAATATTTGACGGAACCACATCCGTCAAATCTTCTGGGGCTGTAGACCCCCGAAATATTTGACGGAACCACATCCGTCAAATATTGGGGGTGTAGACCCCCCAAATGTTTGACGGAACCACATCCGTCAAATATTTTGGGGTTGTAGACTCCCCAAAAATTTGACGGAACCACATCCGTCAAATATTTTCAGGGTCTACAGCCCCCAAACATTTGACGGAACCACATCCGTCAAATATTTTGGGGGTCTACAGCCCCAAAACATTTGACGGAACCACAACCGTCAAACATTTTGTGGGTCTACAGCCCCCAAATATTTGACGGAAACACATCCGTCAAATATTCTGGGGGTGTAGACCCCCCAAATATTTGATGGAACCACATCCGTCAAATATTCTGGGGCTGTAGACCCCCCAAATATTTGACGGAACCACATCCGTCAGAAATTTTTGGGGGTGTAGACCCCCCAAATATTTGACGGAACCACATCCGTCAAACATTTTGAGGGTCTACAGCCCCAGAATATTTGACGGAACCACATCGGTCAAATATTTTGGGGGTCTACAGCCCCCAAATATTTGACGGACGCACATCCGTCAAATATTTTGAGGGTGTAGACCCCCCAACTATTTGACGGAACCACATCCGTGAAATATTTTGGGGGTCTACAGCCCCGAAGTATTTGACGGAACCACATCCGTCCAATGTTTTGGGGGTCTACAGCCCCCAAATATTTGACGGACGCACATCCGTCAAATAATTTGAGGGTCCACAACCCCCAAATATTTGACACAACCACATCCGTCAAATATTTTGAGGGTGTAGACCCCCCAAATATTTGACGGAACCACATCCGTCAAATATTTTGAGGGTCTACAGCCCCCAAATATTTGACGGAACCACATCCGTCAAATATTTTGAGGTTCTACAGCCCCCAAACATTTGACGGAACCACATCCGTCAAATATTTTGGGGGTCTACAGCCCCAGAATATTTGACGGAACCACATCGGTCAAATATTTTGGGGGTCCACAACCCCCAAATATTTGACGGAACCACATCCGTCAAATATTTTGAGGGTGTAGACCCCCCAACTATTTGACGGAACCACATCCGTGAAATATTTTGGGGGTCTACAGCCCCGAAGTATTTGACGGAACCACATCCGTCCAATGTTTTGGGGGTCTACAGCCCCCAAATATTTGACGGACGCACATCCGTCAAATAATTTGAGGGTCCACAACCCCCAAATATTTGACACAACCACATCCGTCAAATATTTTGAGGGTGTAGACCCCCCAAATATTTGACGGAACCACATCCGTCAAATATTTTGAGGGTCTACAGCCCCCAAATATTTGACGGAACCACATCCGTCAAATATTTTGGGGCTGTAGACCCCCCAAATATTTGACGGAACCACATCCGTCAAATCTTCTGGGGCTGTAGACCCCCGAAATATTTGACGGAACCACATCCGTCAAATATTGGGGGTGTAGACCCCCCAAATGTTTGACGGAACCACATCCGTCAAATATTTTGGAGTTGTAGACTCCCCAAAAATTTGACGGAACCACATCCGTCAAATATTTTCGGGGTCTACAGCCCCCAAACATTTGACGGAACCACATCCGTCAAATATTTTGGGGGTCTACAGCCCCAAAATATTTGACGGAACCACAACCGTCAAACATTTTGTGGGTCTACAGCCCCAAATATTTGACGGAAACACATCCGTCAAATATTCTGGGGGTGTAGACCCCCAAATATTTGATGGAACCACATCCGTCAAATATTCTGGGGCTGTGGACCCCCCAAATATTTGACGGAACCACATCCGTCAGAAATTTTTGGGGGTGTAGACCCCCCAAAAATTTGACGGAACCACATCCGTCAAATATTGTGGGGGCTGTAGATCCCCCAAATATTTGACGGAACCACATCCGTCAAATATTCTGAGGGTGTAGACCCCCCAAATATTTGACGGAACCACATCCCTCAAATATTTTGGGGGTGTAGACCCCCAAAATATTTGACGGATGTGCGTCCATCAAATATTTGGGGGCAGTAGACCCCCAAAATATTTGACGGATGTGGTTCCGTCAAATATTTTGGGGCTGTAGAACCTCAAAATATTTGACGGATGTGGTTCCGTCAAATATTTGGGGGCTGTAGAACCTCAAAATATTTGACGGATGTGGTTCCGTCAAATATTTGGGGGCTGTAGAACCTCAAAATATTTGACGCATGTGGTTCCGTCAAATGTTTGGGGGCTGTAGGCCCTCAAAATAATTGACGGATGTGCGTCCGTCAAATATTTGGGGGCTGTAGAACCTCAAAATATTTGACGGATGTGGTTCCGTCAAATATTTGGGGGCTGTAGACCCTCAAAATATTTGACGGATGTGCGTCCATCAAATATTTGGGGGCAGTAGACCCCCAAAATATTTGACGGAACCACATCCGTCAAATTTTCCGGGGTGTAGACCCCCCAAATGTTTGACGGAACCACATCCCTGAAATATTTTGGGGGTTTAGACCCCCCAAATATTTGACAGGGCCACATCCGTGAAATATTTTGGGGCTGTAGACCCCCCAAATATTTGACGGAACCACATCCGTGAAACATTTTGGGGCTGTAGACCCCCAAAATATTTGACGGAACCAAATCCGTCAAATATTTTGGGGGTGTAGACCCCCCAAATATTTGACGGAACCACATCCGTCAAATATTCGGGGGGTCTACAGCCCCCAAACATTTGACAGAACCACATCCGTCAAATATTTTGGGGTTGTAGACCCCCGAAATATTCGACAGAACCACATCCGTCAAATATTTTGAGGGTCTACAGCCCCCAAACATTTGACGGAACCACATCCGTCAAATATTTTGGGGGTCTACAGCCCCAAAATATTTGATGGAACCACAACCGTCAAATATTTTGTGGGTCTACAGCCCCCAAATATTTGACGGAACCACATCCGTCAAATATTCTGGGGGTGTAGACCCCCCAAATATTTGACGGAACCAGATCCGTCAAATGTTCTGGGGCTGTAGACCCCCCAAATATTTGACGGAACCACATGCGTCAGAAATTTTTGGGGGTGTAGACCCCCCAAATATTTGACGGAACCACATCCGTCAAATATTGTGGGGGCTGTAGACCCCCCAAATATTTGACGGAACCACATCCGTCAAATGTTCTGGGGGTGTGGACCCCCCAAACATTTGACGGAACCACATCCGTCAAATATTCTGGGGTTGTGGACCCCCCAAATATTTGACGGACCCACATCCGTCAAATATTTTGGGGGTGTAGACCCCCCAAATATTTGACGGAACCACATCCGTCAAATATTCGAGGGGTGTATACCCCCCAAATATTTGACGGAACCACATCCGTCAAATATTGTGGGGGTGTAGACCCCCCCAATATTTGATGGAACCACATCCGTCAAACATTCGGGGGGTCTACAGCCCCCAAATATTTGACAGAACCACATCCGTCAAATATTTTGAGGGTCTACATCCCCCAAATATTTGACGGAACCACGTCCGTCAAATATTCTGGGGGTGTGGACCCCCCAAACATTTGACGGAACCACATCCGTCAAATATTCTGGGCGTGTAGACCCCCCAAATATTTGACGGAACCACATCCGTCAAATATTTTGGGGGTGTAGACCCCCCAAATATTTGACGGAACCACATCCGTCAAATACTGTGGGGGTGTAGACCCCCCCAATATTTGACGGAACCACATCCGTCAAATATTCTGGGGGTGTAGACCCCCCAAATATTTGACGGAACCACATCCGTCAAATATTCTGGGGGTCTATAGCCCGCAAATATTTGATGGCATCCGTCAAATATTTTGGGGGTCTACAGCCCCCAAATATTTGACGGAACCACATCCGTCAAATATTTGGGGGGTGTAGGCCCCCAAATATTTGACGGAACCACATCCGTGAAATATTTTGGGGGTGTAGACCCCCAAAATATTTGACGGAACCACATCCATCAAATATTTTCGGGTTGTAGATCCCCCAAATGTTTGACGGAACCACATCAATCAAATATTCTGGGGGTGTAGACCCCCAAAATATTTGACGGAACCACATCAGTCAAATATTCTGGGGTTGTAGACCACCCAAATATTTAACGGAACCACATCCGTCAAATATTTTGGGGGTGTAGACATCCCAAATATTTGACGGAACCACATCCGTCAAATATTTTGGGGGTGTAGACCCCCCAAATATTTGACGAAACCACATCCGTCAAATGTTCGGGGGGTCTACAGCCCCCAAATATTTTACAAAACCACATCCGTCAAATATTTCGGAGGTGTAGACCCCCCAAATATTTGACGGAACCACATCCGTCAAATATTTTGAGGGTCTACAGCCCCCAAATATTTGACAGAACGACATCCGTCAAATATTTTGGGGGTCTACAGCCCCAAAATATTTGACGGAACCACATCCGTCAAATATTTTGGGGGTCTACAGCCCCCAAATATTTGATGGAACCACATCCGTCAAATATTTTGGGGGTGTAGACCCCCCAAATATTTAGCGGAACCACATCCGTCAAATACTGTGGGGCCGTAGACCCCCCAAATATTTGACGGAACCACATCCGTCAAATATTTTGAGGGTCTACAGCCCCCAAATATTTGACAGAACCACATCCGTCAAATATTTTGGGGGTCTACAGCCCCAAAATATTTGACGGAACCACATCGGTCAAATATTTTGGGGGTCTACAGCCCCCAAATATTTGATGGAACCACATCGGTCAAATATTTTGGGGGTGTAGACATCCCAAATATGTGACGGAACCACATCCGTCAAATATTTTGGGGGTGTAGACCCCCCAAATATTTGACGGAACCACATCCGTCAAATATTCGGGGGGTCTACAGCCCCCAAATATTTGACAAAACCACATCCATCAAATTTTTCGGAGGTGTAGACCCCCAAATATTTGACGGTACCACATCCGTCAAATATTTTGAGGGTCTACAGCCCCCAAATATTTGACAGAACCACATCCATCAAATATTTTGGGGGTCTACAGCCCCAAAATATTTGACGGAACCACATCCGTCAAATATTTTGGGGGTCTACAGCCCCCTAATATTTGATGGAACCACATCGGTCAAATATTTTGAGGGTGTACACCCCCAAAATATTTGACGGAACCACCTCCGTCAAATATTCCGGGGGTCTACAGCCCCCAAATATTTGACGGAACCACATCTGTCAAATATTTGGGGGCTGTAGACCCCCCAAATATTTGACGGAACCACATCCGTTAAATATTCTGGGGGTGTAGACCCCCCAAATATTTGACGGAACCACATCCGTCAAATATTTTGGTGGTGTAGACCCCCCGAATATTCGACGGACGCACTGTCATTGTCATGTATCATTGTCGAATGGCAATTATCGTTGCCGTGTCTTCAACCTGCTTTTTGGGCAACCCCACCCTGAAGACCTTGGAGACCTCCTTCAATCTTGGGCAGGCAGGCATGGGCACACTCGTACCATTGCAGGCAAACATAGTCAATGCACAGTGCAGCAAACCTGGTGGTGATCACATGTGTGTACTCTTTCCCACTGGTGCAGTGGCTCGTACTGTTGTGATGTGCCAGGGATGGTCAGAGGCCATGGGTGAATGCATGTTCTTCTACAGGCAGGGTTAGTGGCGCCCCAGAATGTAATCTTTCACCCTGTGGGGCAGCTTGCGCTGCCCACAATGGGGGGCTTCTTCCTCGTGCACCGGAATTGGTGCACACACCCCGAGGGCCCTAGGGCAGCGGTGCACAACACGGAGCAGGGACGCCACGTACACACCAATAGGGGTGCGGAATTCCGCACACAAGAACGGCAGGGAATCCAGGCAGGTGTACGCGTCCTGCCACAAGGGGAGGTGGATCGTGCGGTACGTCCCTACTGTGTCCTTGTTGTGGTACTTTTGCTTGTGGAAGAGGGGCTTTCCCAACAGGTGCTAGACGAGTCGCTGCTCCCACAGGTCAAGCTTGGATGTGTGGGTTACCCTCACTAGCCCCCCCCAGTCCTCCAAATCCTGTCCATCGTCTTCAACCAGGACGTACGGGAGCGCCCATTCGCTGTAGTCAGGCAGGATGACCCCCAGAAGGCGGGGTTTCACAATGTTCCCCCGTGCATCCTTGACGAAAACAAACACCTCATCCTTCCGAGTGTTGGCCATGATGCGCTCAAAGTCAAGCAACTGATCCGCACTGCCTGGTGAATACCCCCATGGGTCCCGTGCCCTCTTGTGCCTCCTCCATGCCTTCCACAGCCAGTGCCCCACCACCCCCCCGGCCAACCGGTAGATTGTGCCATGCACAATCTTGTCAACAGTTGCGGCCTCCCTCAGAACCCCTGCCAGCTCAAGAGTGTCGCTCGCAGCCCCGGAGCCTGCTTCCCACTGCACCGCGTGCATTGCATCCAGCCATACGCCAGGGGTGGGGTGGGTGGTCCACACTGTAAACCGCCGGAAGAGGTGCAGCTCCGAGTGCGCCCTGCTGGTCAGGGTGTTTGACCGCCAGATGTCCTGCATGATCCCTGGTATCGGGGACCCCAGGGAAGCTGGGATCACTGGGGCTTGCAGCCCCTGAAACCTATCGAGGGTCGCAACCGTTCTGAGAAGGTTTACATGATCGGCCTGCCACTTGCGACCAACAAATGCCACGCAGTGTTGGAGCCACACCATCTGTGCATAGTGAGTCGTCATTACCGCTACGGACTGTGCTGGGTAGGTCCCTATCCTGGCCGCATACTCCAAAAAATGGCACACCAACAGACCCTCCTCCATGCTCAGGCCCCCCTTGCTCAGCAACACCGGATCCATTCGCAGGTTGGCCCATGCTTCCTCTACATGATGGCACATTCTACCTAGGTCCTCTGCCCCCAAAGTCTGCTCCAACTCCCCCCACCAAGTGGACTCAGCAAGTCAACAATGCGGATGGGGTTGTTCAGGATGGGGTCGGGGAGGGGGTTCTCAGATGAGTGGTAGTGGCCAACAGCCCCCCCCGTAAACAAGGCACGCATGAGCGTGGCCAGCAGCTTGGTCATCCGGTACTATTGTACCATGAAACTGGCCTGGCAGAGCGTGCGGTACAGAAAAAATTGCAAGGTGCTGGTGGTGCAAAACCGTTGCGAATCATGCCAATGCACTTGCGGGCCAGGACAGTCCCTTACAACCCCGTTGAACTTGGAGGTGTCATCCCGTGGCCATGCCACTGCTTCGGGGACTACCACAATCTTCTCAACCTCACACGCACTTGCCAAAAGCTGGACGTGGCTCTAGGGCCGCAGCTGCCCCGGGTCACCACACAGCAGACGTTGGCTGCCCATGGCGGCCAAGTCCTGGCGCACAGGGATGCTTTGCCTCGACGCCTCATCCACAAAGCTGAACGCAAACCTGGTTTTTTCCTGCCCTTTCCCAAGCAGCATCTTGTGCCGGTTAGCAACTTTCCCAGCCGTGGCAAACAGCACACGGCAGGAGTTGAGGGCACATTTGAGGGTAGCCTTGCAACTGGGGGTGCGCCCCAAGGTCTTCTGCACCGCCTCCTGGTTGAAGGGTGCCAGGCCTGGTGGTGCAGTAGCCTGTTGGGCTCACAGGCGCAACCAGGGGGCTGAGTGGTCGCCAAGCACCTTCTGACGAAACACACTGTCCTTGTAACACTCCTCGTGCACGCGTGCCAACAACATGTCGACTTGTGCGTTCATGGGTGCAGTCACCGACACGCATGCGCGGGGTTGGGTATCTGTCTCAGGTCGCCCCACCTTCCTGCCCATGTTCAACGTTCCCGAGTCCGCAGGATCAGGGTTCTGGGCAACCAGGAGGCCTTGCTGCCATAGCACGGCCTTGATGCATGCCACCAAGGTCTCTGCCTTCCCTGTGCCAGCACCTCCAGTCAATGCTGTGATGCATGACTCATCCAACACCTACCGCACAGCCAACGCCTGTGAGGGATTCAGCGCGTGCTGTTGGACAAGGTGTTTCAGGATGTCCTGGTCCTCGGTCAACAGGGGAGGCGTGTCCCTTGGTTCGGCCCGCATGTTTGCCAGCAGTTTGGGCCACGTTGCTCCCTTCTGGATCTCCCTACGCAAGGTGTGAAAGGCACCTGTGTCGGGGACAACCTTACACCAATAGTTGCCAGTGAGATTGGTGCGTGGCTTATTAGCACAGCTGATCCAAACACGCTATCCTGAGATGCCATCTCCATGCACCCTCGCCTCAAAGTCCGGCTTGTGTTTATCCCAGTTGGGGTTGCCAGAGATCAAGCCACGCACCATGTCGCCATCGGACCGCTCATAGTTGCCCTAGACCTCCATTTCGGAGGCCCATTGTGGCGGTGGGGCAGCATTCCCATCCCCATCGCCATCACCGTGGGGCCACCATCGCTCAAAGGCCAGGTTCCGCTTGGTGCCGTTCTTGTTTGCCCACACCCCAGCGGCCTCCATCTCATGGACGGTGTACACCTCTGATGCTTTGGTCACAAACCTGTCGCGGTCAAGCCACCGTTGCGTAAACCCTTCGACAAGGTTGTCATCGGGCCCGTAGTCCATGTTGTTCAATGTGGCCGTAGTGGGCAACAGTGTTGGCTGCTGTGGCGGAGCGGCACATGGTGGTTGTGAAGAGGGTTGAGCTCCTTGTGGCGCACCCGATGTCCCGGCCATGGCGTTGCTGGACTCGTGCGCGCGACAGGGCGCCCAACCTTCTGCCCCGCAAATGCGTGCCCCAAAGCCGAAGCAGACGTATTTCAAACATCCCCACAGTCGTATGGCGCCCGGAGGCTGACGCTTCCACCAAAAACAATGTTATGAGAAGGGGCTCTGCTTTGGCTGTTTCAGTTACCATTCTCAGAGGTGTGCGTTGCTAATACTTTTGTGTTTTGGTTCTGTTTGATTTGATGGATTTGATGGATTTTATTTGATTAGATGAAGCATGGAAAGTCACTAATGCCCCCTTCAATGATGAACATGCTGCCAGCCACTGAGAAGGAGTCCTGATTTGTTGGTAATTGCATGCATATGCTTACCCCAGTTGTGCCTTGTATGTATGCATCCCCTTCGATGATGCGTCAGCCATGTGGGAACAATCTGTCCAAGGCCTACTGTTCTAGGCCCTATTTTGTTGGATGGAGCCAGGCATCTCCCCATACTCCAACGGATCTGCATGTTTGCCAAACTTGCCGAAGACTAGTGCAATCAGCCCTCCTGCACCCTAGTGCTGCACGACATATGCCAGCCCCTACCTTGACAGCTTGTCTGGGTCCCGCAGATTCCGGCCCCAAGGTTTCTTTTTCATTGTGCCTTGCTGGGCGCGGTGTTGTCCAATGTGGCGGACTGCATTTGAGTTGGGTGATGCAGAATTCCCACTGTCAGCCAAAAAAAAACTGAGAAGGGGCTCTGCTATGTGGGTACTGGTGGTCCACAACTTGGAGGTATTTCGTTTTGATTTACTGTGGTCGTGATTTCCTGGTATGTTTTGGTTTCATCGCATTTGATTTGATTTTATTTGGCGGATCATGCAAAACACCCTTGAGGTGTTTAGTACGTCCGTGGTCTAGGCCATGGCGCCTATGACCATAGACCCTCTTCAATGATGAACATGCTGCCAATTACTGAGAAGGGGTCACATGTCACATTCTCCTGGGACCTATGTCCCTTCAACGCTTATCTGTTCCTTGTTGTGCATGTCTCTCTCGACCCAAAGGGAAAGCGCTTCCTCGCCTCAAGGGGGAGGTCGATAACAAAAGAGTGCCCTATGTCTGGAAGAGGCTCAGCGCACACTTGTGTCCTATGCAATACACGCATTGCGCGTCTAGGGTCTAGACCGTTGCGTCTCTGACCCAGACATTTGAGTTGGGTCTGCCCCAGCACCCACGCGTTCATCCCCCACCCACTGCGGGCCGCAATTTTCCATGTCGTCTAGCCCCCTTAGCGTGGCCTCTTCCGCCCCCTCCAGCCCTTCGTTCCCGGAATGCGGTTGGGGGGATCTGCCGCAGCTCTTGCGGTTTGGAAACCCCAATGGCCACCGTGGGACTCTGATGTTGAGAAGTGTCTCAGCGAACTGGCGTCGCCCCAGCCTCCATTGCTAACACCGCCTCCCTCTCCCCCTTCACCCCACCGTGCACCAACAACCTCTCCAACGCCCGTAGGTCCTCCGCGCAGACCCCACGTTAACCCAACCCCATATCAGGTAGCCTCGGAGGCCGTGGAGGAGGCCCTGATGTGCACTGCCGTGCCACCGCCATCCCCCCCGCAACCCCCAAAGTACGTACCCAAGGACCCCCCCACCCCCCCAAAACGCACTGTACACGGGCCCTACAGTGCCAAAACACTGCAGCTCATCCGGGATAATCACCGGGCTGGGGTTCAGTACTTCGTAGACGGGGTGCTAAACCGCCGAGCGATGTACCGCTTTGCTGCGCAGCAGCCCAAGAAAAACCCCCTGCGGGTGTGGAAGGAGGGCATGTTAATTAGCCGTTCGCATTTCCTCAGCAGGGACGAGGAGCATGCAGCAGTGGTGCTTGAAATCCTGTGTGCCACCCCAAAACCCCCCCTGCATCCCCAAGCTAGCCCCGCCACCTGTGCCTCGTCGGCCGCTGCCCCCTCCACCAAGTGAGCAGGTGACGCTGACCCAGTATAGCAGGCACCGCCGTATATCACTCCTCCCACTGGCTCCCGCACCAAAGCGGCCATGGCCCACCCCGCAGTACGGTTCATTGCTCCAACGGCGTGCGTCTCAGTCCGCCCCCCCACCGGTGAGACCGCAATTTGGATCATTGCTCCCTGCGCAAGCCCCCATGCAGCGACCCCAGACTTCGGCGAGACGTTCGACTTTCCAGCTCTTCGGGCGGTGTACACCAAGCGTCTCTTACTCATAGGGCACTCTTCCAAATGGCTCCAAAATGGCTCGCCAAGACCAAGTATGGTGCAAAGCCGAAGTCAAAGGCAACGGCACCACCACCATCACCAGCATCCCGCGCCCCAGAGGCGCCGCACCCCGCCCGTGTCCCGGCCCTGGCGCCGGCTGACAGGGGCGCGCCGCCCTCTGCCCCCCCAAAGGCAAGGGCACCACAACCATCACCACCATCGCGCGCCCCAGAGGCGCCGCACGCCGCCCCTATCCCGGCCCGGGCGCCGGCTGACAGGGGCACGCCGCCCTCTGCCCCCCCAAAGGCAACGGCACCACCACCTTCACCACCATCGCGCGCCCCAGAGGCGCCGCACCCCGCCCCTGTCCCGGCCCTGGCGCCGGCTGACAGGGGCGCGCCACCCTCTTCCGCCCCACAGGCAACGCCCCAGCCACCACCCGGGGGTGTGGATTTCGTCATGATCCCACCACAACCCTCGGCACAACCACCATCATTGCACGCCCCAGAGCCGCAGCAATCCGCCCCTATCCCGGCGATGGCGCCGGTGGACTCGGGCGCGCCACAGGGTGCCCAACCCTCTGCCCCGCAAATGCGTGCCCAAGAGCCGCAACAATCCGCCCCTGTCCCGGCCATGGCGCCGGCTGACTCGGGCGCGCGATAGGGTGCTCAACCCTCTGCTCCACCGCAGCAGTCCATCCCCATCAAGGCACCGGTCGACCGGCGCCATGGCCGGGACAGGGGTGGACTGTTGTGGCTCTGCGGCACACAGTGGTTCTGCTGAGGGTTCACCACCTTGTGGCGCACCTGAGGCAGCAGTGGGAGGGGCTGCGGCTCAAGGCCTCTTTATGGATGCTGCTGCTGCGAAGTTGGATTCCCTCCCGGTGGGATGTGGAGTTGGATGGTACTGATTTTCCCATGCTTAGGCAAATGCTCTTTCACGCCCCACTTTCTCAACAGCTCTGCCGACCCAAACAGGGCCTAAGAAAAAAGGTCCCTGCGGGGGTCTGTGCCTCTGCTGTGGGGGAAGCACACACCCGACGTTGGCAAAGCATCCCCCTGCGTTTGCGTCGTTGGAAACAAAAAATCATTGAAGGGGATGCGTAACACCCGTAACACACACTTGGCAACACAACATCAGAGAAGAGCCCCTTCTCAGCTATCCCACTGCATGTGCACAAAGGACCTTGCATTGGATTCATGGTTTTTTGGGGAGAGGTGTACCACAGCGTTACACCACAGGGTTACATGCTAAGCGTGTCAACTGTTTGCTTCGGGACCCACCTCAGGTGCGGTATTGGCTAGATTTGGGCATTGGCAGTGGCATTTGAAAAAATCCGTGGAACACAAAACAGGGCCTAAGAAAAAGGTCCCTGCAAGGGTCTGCGCATGGCTCCGTGCTGCAGCCCAGACCCAAGATCCACGGAGCAAGCCCGTGCACACACAACGTCGCCATCAACGAAGGGGCTGAAAATGGTTGGAGAATGCACAACCCACAACTACTAACAACCAATCGGGACGGGGTTGCAATATGTGGCTGGGTGTCAAATAGCAAACATGGAAGCAAATACCAGGAAATCAAAACCCCTTCTCAGTTGTCGTCAGCACATTCCTCATCGAAGGGGTCTGTGGTCGTAGGCGCCAGGGCCTATACCATGGACATACCAAACACCTCGATGGGTGTTTTTCAGGAACAAACAGCACGCATTCAAATACACATTCAAAAGAAATGCCATGCGACACGTGGCACCAAAGTTGCAAATGTTCACGAATTGCACCATAGCACACCTCTGAGAATGGTAGTTTGTGGGTAATGTGTAGTCAGTGATTTTTTCCATGTTTTTCCATTACACACAGAACCCACAGAACATCGAACAACGCAAACACACACCATGTGATGCTGACACTGAAAGAGTCAAGGCAGGCTTTTCCACACCATTGCGCATGGGGTTGCGTGGGGGGTGTTTTCCCTACACTATGGATTTCTCTAAATGGTTTTCCAAACTTCCTCAAGAAACACCACGGCAAGACGGAGCACGACAAGACAGAGCACAGGGTTTTTAATGGTCGTCACCAGATCCTGCAATAAACAACAAAGCGTGAGCAGGGCGAAGTGCAGCACACTGCAATAAGCCTTGAGGGCTAGGACACAGGGGCGGTTTAAAACAAGGAAGTCAAATTAGAATTCACTGCAAAGCCCCTTCTCACATGTATGTTGCTTGCACATGACATTGACAAAGAAGGGTTTTCAAAATGGTTGCTCGCCATTGGAGGACATGGTGCACATTCTGGTGGACATGGTACACTGACTGCTGGGGGCAGTCCCATTCCTCGGCCGCGAATCCGCAGAACTCCGTCTGCACAAAATAGGTCCAAAGAAAAAGGTCCCTGCAGGGGTCGACACCGAAGACCCACGCGTGACGGAGCAGCACATGTAAATTGTCATGCATCGTCATTGAAGGGGCTCATAGTCAGCAAATTGTAATTGGTTGCAGAAGCAAACATGCTAGAACCCCTTCTCAGTTGTGATCAACGCGTTCATCATTGAAGAGGTCTCTGGTCTAAGGCGCAAAGGCCTAGACCACAAACAATCAAAAACACCTCAAGGGTGTTGTACACAAACAAATTGTCAGCTCAAACAACCAAAATCAGAATCAAATTGAAGTTGTCACATACACTGCTGTCAACAACAGGTGTGCAATTGGTTTCCAAACGGGGGGCTTGTTTTTTCCGTGGCGCCTTTTTTTCTTGGGGGGGGGGGGGCTGGAAAGCACCCGACAGTGAGAGGGGGGGATGGGGGGGGGTCAGGGGGGGGGGGGTTCCTGCGAAGAATTTGGTGTGGACAAGGGCGGGCGGGCGGGGTGATGTAGTGCATAATCAAGGGGTTGGGGGGAGGGGAGTTCATGGTTGGGTAATGATGGTCCAGAAAAGTCTGATGTCTGATTTCTGATAGCCGACTAGGTCTCTATACACATAGCTGGCGACCGGGTGTTGTGGATGAGGCGGTCACCGGCGTTTGTCGTGTGGATCTAGTACGTCCTTGCCTACATCAAGTGCAGGCTGCACCATTCCCCGCCATCATTTTCGTGCGTGGTCGTCACTGTTTAAACCCCACCGGTGTAGAACCCCTTTGTGACAGGGGAGCGTCCCAGACACCAAGGGAAGCACCAAAGGGACGCCGCACATGACGCAGAGCCAGTCAGTCGGCCCATTGCGGGTGCATAGTGTGTGATGAAAGACAGGGCAACAAAACAAACTTGTTTGCTATCAGATTTGAAAAACCACGGCCGCGGACGTGTTCATGGTGGTGGGCCTGTGCAACAGACTCAGGGGGTCCAGAGCCTTGAGGTGGGTTCCAGTGAGCTGGTATTGGCGGGGGACGAGGGGCAGGGCCATGGGGAAAGAAGATGTCTAGCAGAAAAACACATAGGGGCGCCTTTGATCTCTAGAGGCACATTTTAGAGCACGTCCGGTGTGTCCCACACGTCGCTACTATCAACAGGCACAACATGCAACGCGTGCAGGACGTGAAGCCAAGACGACAAATGGGGCTCGCCCCTGGGAAATGTCAAAAATGGAGGAAATGGTGTTGAAATTCAAATTCCTTGCCCTCAAAAACCCCATAGCCCTCATTTGCTCAGAGATGACATTCTGGACGTGGAGCACCCTTTTGGAGCAATAGACAACATAATATTTGGGACTGAGACTCAACCTAGGTAAAACCTTTCCTCTGAAAGAGGGGGTGGGAACCGCGCCACTTGGAGGTGCTAAAAGGCTTTGGTATTGAAGTGAAACAACCACACAAGTACCTGAGAGTGCGGATTAGACATGTCTCCGGCGAGGAGGTGTACGCCGGGCTCGTGGCACTAGCCCTGCACAGGGCTCACTTCATGCGCACCTTACAACTTACCAACAAGGAGAGGATAGCATTGTTCCAAGAGTGGATCACGCCACTCTGCATTTACCCTGCACGTGCATATTTCCAACTGATTATGCCATTGCCAAGGTCACGAATCGGTACAAGGTGGCCTTGTGGCTCACGAGCCATGTCCTCACCCTCCCCATCCTGGCCATACCACCGTCAAAGGGTGGAAATCACTTTCCCCACCCACGCACGTTTCTGCTACGGCAACATGCTACAGCGTTTTTCAAATAACTATATGAGCCACATGCACCACCGTGGCTATCCGAGTACACATGCATGCACGGGCGAGCACACATGGTGTGGTACTGGACCTGCAATTCTTGCCTTGGCTGCAACTGTGGCCAATCGCCTACAAAAAAAACGCATTCTTGGAAGCGTCTTCCAAAGCCTTTTCCCTACTTAAAAAGCCAGCACTAGTCCCATTGGTGAAACATGAACTGTAGTTGCAATTGCCGGCATGGCACTCAACCGATTCAGGGACACAAATCAAAACACGTTCTACGGCCCTTCCCTAATCCGGCTCGGAGTAACAACGTTCATTGCCAACTACAGGAGGCACGACACTAGGGAGCCACCCTGTCCATAACCTGGGGGAGTCATAAGGAGGGGCGAGATCCTTTGGTTGTGACCCCCCCCCCCCTTTGCGTCCTTGGCTGCCTTGTGGCGCTTCTGCTGGTGCCGAGCTCCTTCTTTGGAGACCTCCTCCAATGCTCACTTCCTTCCCCTGCCTGGTCTCAAGCAGTTGGACACTCCTAGGCCAACGGAGCGATGGAGCCAGCGGCACCTTCTGGTCCCTAGGCTCGCGTGGCCGCTAGCGGAGACCCGCTCCGCCTGCGGTAGCCTCTGCATGCCCGGACGCGCGACGTACGATCATGGCCTGTTGATGCTCCTGCTGCCCTGCGGTGGCCTGTGTGCCTGTACTGGCAATTGGCGACTCCCTAGCGCGGCCCCCGGCAATGCTCGCATGACGGCGCCCCATGTGTGGGGCAAAACCCTCCCTTGGACCTATGTCCCTTGCCTAGGGGGAATCCTTGCACTCCGCGCGCACTGCACGCCACTTTTAGACTATGTCCCCACTGAAGAGCCCCTAGGCACACCCCTTGGAAATGCCCTTAGATTTTGGTGACCCAAATTGCCCCAGCTCAAGAAAGTTGCAAACTACCTTCCCTTCACATAACACACCTTATGCAGAAGTGGAAAAACCATGCACGGCGCATTGGTTGTCACCCTCAACAACACACCACTATCTTTCTGTTCCATTGTCGTTTCTCTCTTGAAAATCGTCTCGTTTGCCCCAAACTCAACAACTTCTCACAGGATCTTTAGGCGGGGCACCAATTCGAAACCAATTCCACGATCCAAAGATAAACCTTGTTCAAAAGACATTGAAGTATCTTACATAACTCGATTGAGTAGTTCCTTCACCTGACGATGTTTCATATTAACATCTGTACACTCGCGCAGATTTGCTTGATATGAGATCGCGAAACATCAAAGAAAGTTGGGGCCCGAAAGAGGGCGGAAATGCTACGTCACCCCTGCATTCTCGGGGATCCCCAAACAAAGGGGGACAAAATCAGAAGTCAAAACCTCCGCTAGGGGTCACCATGATGCCCCTAGCATCTCAAAGTATGGGTCTCTAGTACAGCGGGACGCCCAAATAGATGCACTACGCGCGCACTGCGCTTAAGCCCCTGGTACACGCTAGAAGACCCAATCTTGATCTAGCCTAGAACGCTCTAGCTAGAACGTTCTAGCCTAGATTACACCAATACTACTCTTGGCACACGCTAGAAGACCCAATCTTGATCTGGCCTAGAACGCTCTAGGTAGAACATTCTAGCCTAGAATGGTTGTATCCTAGAACACAGATCCTTCTAGCCTGGGGTGGTCGAATAGGTAGAACATAAAAAAACAAATTATCACAGTGGGTTGGGGGGTGCATGACACACACACTCATAGCAACCAACACACTTGACGCATGGATACGCATATGCCCCGCCCCCCCAGCATACATACAGTTTTGCAAAAGCATATGCACAAGACAACACACAACATACAATGTCAAAGGTGGGGAGGGTGGGTAAGAGGCCAAAAACAATTAATTAATTAAGCACCGCACAAACACCCCCTCAGTGTCAAGCTATCAACCCCCCCGCCCCTCTTTCCATGTTGTGCTCTGGGTTGTGGGGCCCCTGCTTGTTTTGCCTAAGGTTAGGGAGGGTATTCCTTTCCTCTTTGCAGGTGTGCTGGTTTTTTTTCCCAGTGTGGATGTCAAGAAGTGGGTACACGGTGACACCAGGAGGTAGGTGTGTTACTCCTTCCCTCCTCCCCGCCATGTGTGTCGGTGGTGTGGGGTTGTCTAGTGTACAGGTTCCCCCTTCGCACCATCCCTCCTCCCTAGCCCCTCCCCCCCCCAGCTGGGTTGTGCAGTGTGCTGCTGTGCGGGTCAGTGGTATGCTTTGTCCCCCCTCCTCCCAGGTTCTGCAACCCCCCCCCCCCCCCCCCGTGTGCACTGGTACCTGGCTTGTTGGTTGGTTGGCTGTTGGCTTTCGGGTTGCTTGGTTGGTTGTTGCGTTGGTTGGTTGGTTGTTGCTTGATTGGTTCTGGCACAGCTGAGTTTGGCTGGTTGGTGGGGTGGTTGGTTGGTTGGTTGGTTGGTTTGTTGGTTGGTTGGTTGTTGGCTAGTTGCTAGGGGGGTGGTGTGTGAATTGTCTGCACACATGCTGGTGGTGTTGCTACACAGTGTGTCTGTGTGTAAGCCTCTATGTGCAGCGATTGCACGGCTCTTTGGGGGGGTTGTGCACATTTCATTTTGGCGTTCTAGCGGCGCTCTAGCAAGGTGTTCTAGCGGCGTTCTAGGGAGCGAAGCGGCGCCGCTAAAACGCTGCTAGAACGCCGCTAGAACACCTCGCTAGAGTGCCGCTAGAACGCCAAAATGAAATGTGCACAACCCCCCCCAGGACCTTTGCAATCGCTGCACATACAGGCTTACACACAGACACACTGTGCAGCAACACCACACAGCATGTGTGCAGACAATACACACACATACACCCCAGCAACTAGCCAACAACCAACCAACCAACAAACCAACCAACCAACCAACCAACCAAAAAACCAACCAGGCAGCCAGCCAAACTCAGCTGTGCCAGAACCAATCACCCAACAACCAACCATCCAACGCAACAACCAACCAAGCAAGCCGAAAACCAACAGCCAACGAACCAACAAGCCAAGCACTAGTGCACACAGGGAGGGGGGGTGCATAAGCTGGGAGGAGGGGGGACAAAGCACACCACTGACCCGCACAGCACAGGTCCTGACGCTACAGCAGTGCACTAGGCAACCCCATACCACAGACACACGGTCACACACGTGTACATGGCAGGGAGGAGGGAAGGAGTAACGCACCTACCTCTTGGTGTCACTGTGTACGCACTTCTTGACATCCACATTGGGAAAAAAAAACAAGCACACCTACAAAGAGGAAAGGAATACCCTCCCTAACCTTAGGCAAAACAAGCAGGGGCCCCACAACCCAGACCACAACATGGAAAGAGGGGGGGCGGGGGGATGATAGCTTGACACTGAGGGGGTGTTTGTGCGGTGCTTGTGTTCGAACTGTTGGACCACCCTCCCCCCCCCGTGACAACTTGTGCTGTGTGTTGTGTTGTGCATATGCCTATGCCAAAGTGTGTGTGGGGGGGGGGGGGGGGACATATGACTATGCATGCGTCAAGTGTGTTGGTTTTTATTAGCGCATGTGTATTACCCCTCCACCCCACCCCCACTTTGGTGTCCCTTAAATGCGACACATGTATCAATGTGTTTGTTCTAGTTGTGTTCTAGGCTAGAATGTTCTAGCGACGTTCTAGTGAACGACGCTAGAACGTCGCTAGAACACAACTAGAACGAAGATTTTTTGGACTCCAAAATCAGGTGAAAACAGTGAAATTGTGTAGGATATGGATAGGGATAGGGGGGTCAAGGTTCGACACCTCATCCCCCCCCCGCGCCCCCCTGCGGGGGGGGGGGGGGTATCCCTCTCTTTTTTTCGTTCTAGCCGCTCTAGCCGGTTCGAGGCTAGAATGAGATTGGGTATTCTAGCGTGTACCAAGGGTAGAACGATGGAATGGCTACAACATATCCCAAATTCTTCGGTGCCACGCCGTGCATGCTTGCTATTGTCCGTAGTGCATTGTTCCATGCTTCCTTCTTTCCCGCTTAGATATTGCACATTTCTTTGCAATGAAACGACCCGCCACTACCCCCCTTGCTCCCTCCTCACCCGGGAAGGATACTTCGCTCTTTTCTAAGGCACTACGGGAGTTGAGTGGGGCCTCAAACCTCAAGGATGAGCGGGTGGGCCATTACTTGGCCACGTGGGCGCTATCATGCCCCCTAGCACGGCGGCAATTCAACAACGCCGTCCAACATGTGAACGCCGCCACTTCTACCCAAACCACGGGTGAGGCATGCAAGGCCGCCGTTAAGGCATACGCCGCCTCCCTACTTCCCCCCACCGCCATGTGTGAACTAGTGCTCAACATGAGGGCCCCCAAAGTCCTCGTGGAGGACCCTCTCGGAGCTCTACACGCTCCGTAAGTTGGAGTATCACCGCACCGTCCCTAGTGGCCCCTACTACCGTCCAATTTGTACCGGGCGGGCTTTCCAAGCCCGTTGGAAGGAGTTGGTCGCCCCGGTGCAATTGCATAACCTCGTTGCCATGGTGTTGCCCAAGGCCACCGAGATCTCATGGCCCTTCGCCTCATGGGTCACATACATCCTCTCCAGGCCGGGCTTGGTGCGGTCAATCCACCGCACCTTCCCGTTGACGTTCATCGTCCTGGGAGATGCCTACCCCCTGGCCAGGGGCAATTGGACCCAACTCACCATCTCCTTGGCCAACTTGGAGCGCTTGGCCTGCTGCCCAGTGGGCCTTTGGGTGTTGAGCATGGCCAATTGCGATGACAAGGCCATGGAGACCCTTGGGACGTTGTAGAAGAGCAATTGGGAGGTACTGCTCTCACCTAGTGCCTTGCACTCGTTCTAGTTTTGATCTAGTCGGCCTCAAACACCGCTCGCTAGACGCTAGATTGGACTAGACTAGAACGAAATTAACCACCCCCCATGACTCGTGTTTAGGTGATTCAAGATATCATCAACGCGGGGCTGGTCCAATGGGGGGCCTCCAAGGTGGAGGCAGAGGTGATCCTCGGGGGGGATCAACCGTGGACGCGACGGGTGATCGGGGTGTCCACATGCCCCCAAGTGGGCTCCATGTTCAATGAGGGCATATGGAATGCCCCAACCAAGACTTGGGAGGGTAGTGCTAACTCCCGGACCATGGAGGGTGATGAGGCCAACTACACAACCTTCCTCCTTAGGACGCCATCGTTCCAAGCCGCCGGCTGCAGCACGCAAGCCCATTTTGAAATTGCCACGTGCCTGGGTCGCAGCTATGTGTATAAAGTCTGAAGTCTGAAGTCTGATTTGGCATCTCGTGCAAAGGACATAAAATAGAAGACTTCTGAGCAAAAGTCTCATAAAAGTGTGGTACCCGACCCCTCCCTTCCTTCCTTCATCTCAGAAAGGGACAAGGAAAAGAGTGCCACCCCCCCCCCCCCGAAAACAGCCACCCACCAGAAAAAAAGCCATCATGAAAATTGAAAGTTGGGAAGAATGGGAGACCATGCAACACAGGGGAACAGCCCCCCCCAAAGAAAAAAAAGGGTGGAAAAATGGAGCATTGGGGAAAATGGGAGGCCGGGAAAAAATTTCAACTGAGGTGGTGTACCCCACGCCCCTTTGGATAAATATTCCACTAAGGTGGTGTACGCCCCCCACTCTGGATAGATATTCCACTGAGGTGGTGTACCCCCCCCCCCCCTCAGGATAAATGTTCCACTGAGGTGGTGTACACCGCCCCTCAGGATAAATATTCCACTGGAGTGGTGTACCCCCCCCCCCCCTCAGGATAAATGTTCCACTGAGGTGGTGTACCCCCCCCTTCAGGATAAATATTCCACTGAGGTGGTGTACCCCCCCCCCTCAGGATAAATATTCCACTGAGCTGGTGCATCCCCCCCCCATGTGGAAAAATGTTCCACTGAGGTGGTGTACCCCCCGCCCCTTTGGATAAATATTCCACTGAGGTGGTGTACGCCCCCCACTCTGGATAGATATTCCACTGAGGTGGTGTACCCCCCCCCCTCAGGATAAATGTTCCACTGAGGTGGTGTACCCCCCCCCCCTCAGGATAAATGTTCCACTGAGGTGGTGTACCCCCCCCCCTCAGGATAAATGTTCCACTGAGGTGGTGTACCCCCCCCCTCAGGATAAATATTCCACTGAGGTGGTGTACCCCCCCCCCTCACAATAAATATTCCACTGAACTGGTGCACCCCCCCCCATGTGGAAAAATGTTCCACGGAGGTGGTGTACCCCCCGCCCCTTTGGATAAATATTCCACTGAGGTGGTGTACGCCCCCCACTCTGGATAGATATTCCACTGAGGTGGTGTACCCCCCCCCTCAGGATAAATGTTCCACTGAGGTGGTGTACCCCCCCCCCTCAGGATAAATATTCCACTGAGGTGATGTACGCCCCCCACTCTGGATAGATATTCCACTGAGGTGGTGTACCCCCCCCCCCTCAGGATAAATGTTCCACTGAGGTGGTTTACCCCGCCCCTCAGGATAAATATTCCACTGGAGTGGTGTACCCCCCCCCCTCATGATAAATGTTCCACTGAGGTAGTGTACCCCCCCCCTCAGGATAAATATTCCACTGAGGTGGTGTACCCCCCCCCCTTAGGATAAATATTCCACTGAGCTGGTGCATCCCCCCCCCATGTGGAAAAATGTTCCACTGAGGTGGTGTAGCCCCCGCCCCTTTGGATAAATATTCCACTGAGGTGGTGTACGCCCCCCACTCTGGATAGATATTCCACTGAGGTGGTGTACCCCCCCCCTTCAGGATAAATGTTCCACTGAGGTGGTGTACCCCGCCCCTCAGGATAAATATTCCACTGGAGTGGTGTACCCCCCCCCTCATGATAAATGTTCCACTGAGGTAGTGTACCCCCCCCCTCAGGATAAATATTCCACTGAGGTGGTGTACCCCCCCCCCTCAGGATAAATATTCCACTGAGCTGGTGCATCCCCCCCCCATGTGGAAAAATGTTCCAGTGAGGTGGTGTACCCCCCCCCTTTGGATAAATATTCCACTGAGGTGGTGTACGCCCCCCACTTTGGATAGATATTCCATTGAGGTGGTGTACCCCCCCCCCTCAGGATAAATGTTCCACTGAGGTGGTGTACCCCGCCCCTCAGGATAAATGTTCCACTGGAGTGGTGTACCCCCCCCCTCATGATAAATGTTCCACTGAGGTAGTGTACCCCCCCCCTCAGGATAAATATTCCACTGAGGTGGTGTACCCCCCCCCCTCAGGATAAATATTCCACCGAGCTGGTGCATCCCCCCCCCATGTGGAAAAATGTTCCACTGAGGTGGTGTACCCCCCCCCCTCAGGATAAATATTCCACTGAGGTGGTGTACGCCCCCCACTTTGGATAGATATTCCACTGAGGTGGTGTACCCCCCCCCCTCAGGATAAATGTTCCACTGAGGTGGTGTACCCCGCCCCTCAGGATAAATATTCCACTGGAGTGGTGTACCCCCCCCCCCTCATGATAAATGTTCCACTGAGGTAGTGTACCCCCCCCCTCAGGATAAATATTCCACTGAGGTGGTGTACCCCCCCCCCTCAGGATAAATATTCCACCGAGCTGGTGCATCCCCCCCCCATGTGGAAAAATGTTCCACTGAGGTGGTGTAGCCCCCGCCCCTTTGGATAAATATTCCACTAAGGTGGTGTACGCCCCCCACTCTGGATAGATATTCCACTTAGGTGGTGTACCCCCCCCCTGAGGATAAATGTTCCACTGAGGTGGTGTACCCCCCCCCCTCAGGACAAATATTCCACTAAGGTGGTGTACCCCCCCCATCAGGATAAATGTTCCACTGAGGTGGTGTACCCCCCCCCTCAGGATAAATATTCCACTGAGGTGGTGTACCCCCCCCCCTCAGGATAAATATTCCACTGAGGTGGTGTACGCCCCCCACTCTGGATAGATATTCCACTGAGGTGGTGTACCCCCCCCCTCAGGATAAATGTTCCACTGAGGTGGTGTACCCCCCCCCCTCAGGATAAATATTCCATTGAGGTGGTGTACCCCCCCCCTCAGGATAAATGTTCCACTGAGGTGGTGTACCCCCCCCCCTCAGGATAAATGTTCCACTGAGGTGGTGTACCCCCCCCCTCAGGATAAATATTCCACTGAGGTGGTGTACCCCCCCCCCTCACAATAAATATTCCACTGAGGTGGTGCACCCCCCCCCCATGTGGAAAAATGTTCCACGGAGGTGGTGTACCCCCCGCCCCTTTGGATAAATATTCCACTGAGGTGGTGTACGCCCCCCACTCTGGATAGATATTCCACTGAGGTGGTGTACCCCCCCCCTCAGGATAAATGTTCCACTGAGGTGGTGTACCCCCCCCCCTCAGGATAAATATTCCACTGAGGTGGTGTACGCCCCCCACTCTGGATAGATATTCCACTGAGGTGGTGTACCCCCCCCCCTCAGGATAAATGTTCCACTGAGGTGGTTTACCCCGCCCCTCAGGATAAATATTCCACTGGAGTGGTGTACCCCCCCCCCTCATGATAAATGTTCCACTGAGGTAGTGTACCCCCCCCCTCAGGATAAATATTCCACTGAGGTGGTGTACCCCCCCCCCTTAGGATAAATATTCCACTGAGCTGGTGCATCCCCCCCCCATGTGGAAAAATGTTCCACTGAGGTGGTGTAGCCCCCGCCCCTTTGGATAAATATTCCACTGAGGTGGTGTACGCCCCCCACTCTGGATAGATATTCCACTGAGGTGGTGTACCCCCCCCCCTCAGGATAAATGTTCCACTGAGGTGGTGTACCCCGCCCCTCAGGATAAATATTCCACTGGAGTGGTGTACCCCCCCCCCTCATGATAAATGTTCCACTGAGGTAGTGTACCCCCCCCCTCAGGATAAATATTCCACTGAGGTGGTGTACCCCCCCCCCTCAGGATAAATATTCCACTGAGCTGGTGCATCCCCCCCCCATGTGGAAAAATGTTCCAGTGAGGTGGTGTACCCCCCCCCCTTTGGATAAATATTCCACTGAGGTGGTGTACGCCCCCCACTTTGGATAGATATTCCATTGAGGTGGTGTACCCCCCCCCCTCAGGATAAATGTTCCACTGAGGTGGTGTACCCCGCCCCTCAGGATAAATGTTCCACTGGAGTGGTGTACCCCCCCCCCTCATGATAAATGTTCCACTGAGGTAGTGTACCCCCCCCCTCAGGATAAATATTCCACTGAGGTGGTGTACCCCCCCCCCTCAGGATAAATATTCCACCGAGCTGGTGCATCCCCCCCCCATGTGGAAAAATGTTCCACTGAGGTGGTGTACCCCCCCCCCTCAGGATAAATATTCCACTGAGGTGGTGTACGCCCCCCACTTTGGATAGATATTCCACTGAGGTGGTGTACCCCCCCCCCCCAGGATAAATGTTCCACTGAGGTGGTGTACCCCGCCCGTCAGGATAAATATTCCACTGGAGTGGTGTACCCCCCCCCCCCTCATGATAAATGTTCCACTGAGGTAGTGTACCCCCCCCCTCAGGATAAATATTCCACTGAGGTGGTGTACCCCCCCCCCTCAGGATAAATATTCCACCGAGCTGGTGCATCCCCCCCCCATGTGGAAAAATGTTCCACTGAGGTGATGTAGCCCCCGCCCCTTTGGATAAATATTCCACTAAGGTGGTGTACGCCCCCCACTCTCGATAGATATTCCACTGAGGTGGTGTACCCCCCCCCTGAGGATAAATGTTCCACTGAGGTGGTGTACCCCCCCCCCCTCAGGACAAATATTCCACTAAGGTGGTGTACCCCCCCCATCAGGATAAATGTTCCACTGAGGTGGTGTACCCCCCCCCTCAGGATAAATATTCCACTGAGGTGGTGTACCCCCCCCATCAGGATAAATGTTCCACTGAGGTGGTGTACCCCCCCCCTCAGGATAAATATTCCACTGAGGTGGTGTACCCCCCCCCCTCAGGACAAATATTCCACTGAGGTGGTGGACCCCCCGCATCTGTGAATAAATATTCCACTGAGGTGGTGTACCCCCCTAAATAATTCACGGAGGGACTGCGCACCCCTCCCAGGTGGCGGAGGTATCAAATAATTCACGGAGGGGGGTAAATACCACGGAGGGGGGTAAATAATTCACGGAGGGGGGTAAATAATTCACTGAGGGGGTTAAACAATTCACGGAGGGGTAAAATAATTCACGGAGGGGGTTACACAACTCACGGAGGGGTAAAACAATTCACGGAGGGGGGTAAATAATTCACGGAGGGGTCAAATAATTCACGGAGGGGGGTAAATAATTCACGGAGAGGTCAAATAATTCACGGAGGGGGGTAAACAATTCACGGAGGGGTCAAATAATTCACGGAGGGGTAAAATAATTCACGGAGGGGGGTAAATAATTCACGGAGGGGTAAAATAATTCACGGAGGGGGTTACACAATTCACGGAGGGGGGTAGATACCACGGAGGGGGGTAAATAATTCACGGAGGGGGGTGAATAATTCACGGAGGGGGTTAAACAATTCACGGAGGGGTAAAATAATTCACGGAGGGGGGTAAATAATTCACGGAGGGGTCAAATGATTCACGGAGGGTGGTAAATAATTCACGGAGGGGGGTAAACAATTCACGGAGGGGTAAAATAATTCACGGAGGGGGGTAAATAATTCACGGAGGGGTCAAATAATTCACGAAGGGTAAAATAATTCACGGAGGGGGGTAAATAATGCACGGAGGGGGGTAAATAATTCACGGAGGGGTAAAATAATGCACGGAGGGGGTTAAACAATTCACGGAGGGGTCAAATAATTCACGGAGGGGGGTAAAAAATTCACGGAGGGGTCAAATTATTCACGGAGGGTGGTAAATAATTCACGGAGGGGTCAAATAATTCACGGAGGGGGGTAAACAATTCACGGAGGGGTCAAATAATTCACGGATGGGGGTAAATAATTCACGGAGGGGTCAAATAATTCACGGAGGGGGGTAAATGATTCACGGAGGGGTCAAATAATTCACGGAGGCGGGTAAATGATTCACGGAAGGGTCAAACAATTCACGGAGGGGTCAAATAATTCACAGAGGGGGGTAAACAATTCACGCAGGGGTCAAATAATTCACGGAGGGGGGTAAATAATTCATGGAGGGGTAAAATAATTCACGGAGGGGAGAAAATAATTCTTGGAGGGGTCAAATAATTCACGGAGGGGGGTAAATAATTCACGCAGGGGTCAAATAATTCACGGAGGGGGGTAAATAATTCACGAAGGGGTCAAATAATCAACGGAGGAAGGTAAACAATTCACGGAGGGGTCAAATAATTCACGGAGGGGGGTAAACAATTCACGGAGGGGTCAAATAATTCACGGAGGGGTAAAATAATTCACGGAGGGGGGTAAAGAATTCACGGAGGGGTCAAATAATTCACGGAGGGGGGTAAATAATTCACCGAGGGGTCAAATAATTCACGGAGGTGGGTAAATAATTCACGGAGGGGTAAAAAAATTCACGGGGGGGGGTAAAAAATTCACGGAGGGGTAAAATACTTCACGGAGGGGGGTAAAGGATTCACGGAGGGGTCAAATAATTCACGGAGGGGTCAAATAATTCACGGAGGGGTCAAATCATTCACGGAGGGTGGTAAACAATTCACGGAGTGGTCAAAAAATTCACGGAGGGGGGTAAACAATTCACGGAGGGGTCAAATAATTCACGGAGGGGGGTAAATAATTCACGGAGTGGTCAAATAATTCACGGAGGGGGGTAAATAATTCACGGAGGGGTAAAATAATTCACGGAGGGGGGTAAACAATTCACGAAGGGGTCAAATAATTCACGGAGGGGGGTAAATAATTCACGGAGTGGTCAAATAATTCACGGAGGGGGGTAAATAATTCACGGAGGGGTCAAATAATTCACGGAGGGGGGTAAATAATTCACGGAGGGGTAAAATAATTCACGGAGGGGGGTAAACAATTCACGGAGGGGTCAAATAATTCACGGAGGGGGGTAAATGATTCACAGAGGGGTCAAATAATCACGGAGGGGGGTAAATAATTCACGGAGGGGTAAAATAATTCACGGAGGGGGGTAAAGAATTCACGGAGGGGGGTAAATAATTCAAGGAGGGATCAAATAATTCACGGAGCGGGGTAAACAATTCACGGAGGGGTCGAATAATTCACAGAGGGGGGTAAATAATTCACGGAGGGGGGTAAATAATTCACGGAGGGGTAAAATAATTCACGGAGGGGTCAAATAATTCACGGAGGGATAAAATAATTCACGGAGGGGGGTAAATAATTCACGGAGGGGTCAAATGATTCACGGAGGGGTCAAATGATTCACGGAGGGGTCAAATAATTCACGGAGGGATAAAACAATTCACGGAGGGGGTTAAATAATTCACGGAGGGGTCAAATGATTCACGGAGGGGGGTAAATAATTCACGGAGGGGGGTAAATAATTCACGGAGGGGTCAAATAATTCAAGGAGGGGTAAATAATTCACGGAGGGGGGTAAATAATTCACGGAGGGGTCAAATAATTCACGGAGGGGGGTAAATAATTCACGGAGGGGTAAAATAATTCACGGAGGGCGGTAAATAATTCACGGAGGGGTCAAATAATCCACGGAGGGGGGTAAATAATTCACGGAGGGGTCAAATAATTCACGGAGGGGGGTAAATAATTCACGGAGGGGTCAAATAATTCACGGAGGGGGGTAAATAATTCACGGAGGGGTAAAATAATTCACGGAGGGGGGTAAATAATTCACGGAGGGGTAAAATAATTCACGGAGGGGGGTAAATAATTCACCGAGGGGTCAAATAATTCACGGAGGGGGGTAAATAATTCACGGAGGGGTCAAATAATTCACGGAGGGGGGTAAATAATTCACGGAGGGGTAAAATAATTCACGGAGGGGGGTAAATAATTCACCGAGGGGTCAAATAATTCACGGAGGGGAGAAAATAATTCACGCAGTGGTCAAATAATTCACGGAGGGGTCAAATAATTCACGGAGGGTGGTAAACAATTCACGGAGTGGTCAAATAATTCACGGGGGGGGGGTAAATAATTCACGGAGGGGTCAAATAATTCACGGAGGGGGGTAAATAATTCATGGAGTGGTCAAATAATTCACGGAGGGGGGTAAATAATTCACGGAGGGGTAAAATAATTCACGGAGGGGGGTAAACAATTCACGGAGGGGTCAAATAATTCATGGAGGGGGTTAAATAATTCACGGAGGGGTCAAATAATTCACGGAGGGGGGTAAATGATTCACAGAGGGGTCAAATAATCACGGAGGGGGGTAAATAATTCACGGAGGGGTAAAATAATTCACGGAGGGGGGTAAAGAATTCACGGAGGGGGGTAAATAATTCACGGAGGGGTCAAATAATTCACGGAGGGGGGTAAACAATTCACGGAGGGGTCGAATAATTCACAGAGGGGGGTAAATAATTCACGGAGGGGGGTAAATAATTCACGGAGGGGTAAAATAATTCACGGAGGGGTCAAATAATTCACGGAGGGATAAAATAATTCACGGAGGGGGGTAAATAATTCACGGAGGGGTCAAATGATTCACGGAGGGGGGTAAATAATTCACGGAGGGGTCAAATGATTCACGGAGGGGTCAAATAATTCACGGAGGGATAAAATAATTCACGGAGGGGGTTAAATAATTCACGGAGGGGTCAAATGATTCACGGAGGGGGGTAAATAATTCACGGAGGGGGGTAAATAATTCACGGAGGGGTCAAATAATTCAAGGAGGGGTAAAATAATTCACGGAGGGGGGTAAATAATTCACGGAGGGGTCAAATAATTCACGGAGGGGGGTAAATAATTCACGGAGGGGTAAAATAATTCACGGAGGGCGGTAAAAAATTTACGGAGGGGTCAAATAATTCACGGAGGGGGGTAAATAATTCACGGAGGGGTCAAATAATTCACGGAGGGGGGTAAATAATTCACGGAGGGGTCAAATAATTCACGGGGGGGGGGTAAATAATTCACGGAGGGGGCAAATAATTCACGGAGGGGGGTAAATAATTCACGAAGGGGTCAAATAATTCACGGAGGGGTCAAATAATTCACGGAGGGTGGTAAACAATTCACGGAGTGGTGAAATAATTCACGGAGGGGGGTAAATAATTCACGGAGGGGTCAAATAATTCACGGAGGGGGTTGAACAATTCACGGAGGGCTCAAATAATTCACGGAGGGGGTTAAACAATTCGCGAAGGGGTCAAACGATTCATGGAGGGGGGCAAATAATTCACGGAGGGGTCAAATAATTCACGGAGGGGGGTAAATAATTCACGGAGGGGGGCAAACAATTCACGGAGGAGTCAAATAATTCACGGAGGGGGGTAAATAATTCACCGAGGGGTCAAATAATTCACGGAAGGGGGCAAATAATTCACGGAGGGGTCAAATAATTCACGGAGGGGAGAAAATAATTCACGGAGTGGTCAAATAATTCACGGAGGGGTCAAATAATTCACGGAGGGGGGTAAATAATTCACGGAGGGGTCAAATAATTCACGGAGGGGGGTAAATAATTCACGGAGGGGTCAAATAATTCACGGAGGGGGGTAAATAATTCACGGAGGGGTCAAATAATTCACGGAGGGGGTTAAACAATTCGCGAAGGGGTCAAACAATTCACGGAGGGGGGCAAATAATTCACGGAGTGGTCAAATAATTCACGGAGGGGGGTAAACAATTCACGGAGGGGTCAAAAAATTCACGGAGGGGGGTAAATAATTCACGGAGGGGTCAAATAATTCACGGAGGGGGGTAAATAATTCACGGAGGGGTCAAATAATTCACGGAGGGGGGTAAATAATTTACGGAGGGGTAAAATAATTCACGGAGGGGGGTAAATAATTCACGGAGGGGTCAAATAATTCACGGAGGGGAGAAAATAATTCACGGAGTGGTCAAATAATTCACGGAGGGGTCAAATAATTCACGGAGGGGGGTAAATAATTCACGGAGGGGTCAAATAATTCACGGAGGGGGGTAAATAATTCACGGAGGGGTCAAATAATTCACGGAGGGGGGTAAATAATTCACCGAGGGGTCAAATAATTCACGGAGGGGGGTAAATAATTCACGGAGGGTTCAAATAATTCACGGAGGGGGGTAAATAATTCACGGAGGGGGGTAAACAATTCACGGAGGGGCCAAATAATTCACGGAGGGGTAAAATAATTCACAGAGGGGGGTAAATGATTCACGGAGGGGGGTAAATAATTCACGGAGGGGTAAAATAATTCACGGAGGGGGGTAAATAATTCACGGAGGGGGGTAAACAATTCACGGAGGGGCCAAATAATTCACGGAGGGGTAAAAAAATTCACAGAGGGGGGTAAATGATTCACGGAGGGGGGTAAATAATTCACGGAGGGGTAAAATAATTCACGGAGGGGGTTAAACAATTCACGGAGGGGTCAAATAATTGGCGGAGGGGGGTAAATAATTGACGTAGGGGTCAAATGATGCTCGGAGGGGTCAAATAATTCACGGAGGGGTAAAATCATTCACGGAGGGGGGTAAATAATTCACGGAGGGGGGTAAATAATTCACGGAGGGGTCAAATGATTCACGGAGGGGGGTAAATAATTCACGGAGGGGTCAAATGATGCTCGGAGGGGTCAAATAATTCACGGAGGGGTAAAATCATTCACGGAGGGGGGTAAATAATTCACGGAGGGGTCATAATTCACGGAGGGGGGTAAATAATTCACGGAGGGGTAAAAAAATTCACGGAGGGGGGTAAATAATTCACGGAGGGGTAAAATAATTCACGGAGGGGGGTAAATAATTCACGGAGGGGTAAAATAATTCACGGAGGGGGGTAAATAATTCACGGAGGGGTAAAATAATTCACGGAGGGGGGTAAATAATTCACGGAGGGGTAAAATACTTCACGGAGGGGGGTAAATAATTCACGGAGGGGTCAAATAATTCACGGAGGGGTCAAATAATTCACGGAGGGGTCAAATCATTCACGGAGGGTGGTAAACAATTCACGGAGTGGTCAAAAAATTCACGGAGGGGGGTAAACAATTCACGGAGGGGTCAAATAATTCACGGAGGGGGGTAAATAATTCACGGAGGAGTCAAATAATTCACGGAGGGGGGTAAATAATTCACGGAGTGGTCAAATAATTCACGGAGGGGGGTAAATAATTCACGGAGGGGTAAAATAATTCACAGAGGGGGGTAAACAATTCACGAAGGGGTCAAATAATTCACGGAGGGGGGTAAATAATTCACGGAGTGGTCAAATAATTCACGGAGGGGGGTAAATAATTCACGGAGGGGTCAAATAATTCACGGAGGGGGGTAAACCATTCACGGAGGGGTCAAATAATTCACGGAGGGGTAAAATAATTCACAGAGGGGGGTAAATAATTCACGGAGGGGTCAAATAATTCACGGAGGGGGGTAAATAATTCACGGAGGGGTAAAATAATTCACGGAGGGGGGTAAATAATTCACGGAGGGGTAAAATAATTCACGGAGGGGGGTAAATAATTCACCGAGGGGTCAAATAATTCACGGAGGGGGGTAAATAATTCACGGAGGGATCAAATAATTCACGGAGGGGGGTAAATAATTCACGGAGGGGTAAAATAATTCACGGAGGGGGGTAAATAATTCACCGAGGGGTCAAATAATTCACGGAGGGGAGAAAATAATTCACGCAGTGGTCAAATAATTCACGGAGGGGTCAAATAATTCACGGAGGGTGGTAAACAATTCACGGAGTGGTCAAAAAATTCACGGGGGGGGGGGGTAAATAATTCACGGAGGGGTCAAATAATTCACGGAGGGGGGTAAATAATTCACGGAGTGGTCAAATAATTCACGGAGGGGGGTAAATAATTCACGGAGGGGTAAAATAATTCACGGAGGGGGGTAAACAATTCACGGAGGGGTCAAATAATTCATGGAGGGGGTTAAATAATTCACGGAGGGGTCAAATAATTCACGGAGGGGGGTAAATGATTCACAGAGGGGTCAAATAATCACGGAGGGGGGTAAATAATTCACGGAGGGGTAAAATAATTCACGGAGGGGGGTAAAGAATTCACGGAGGGGGGTAAATAATTCACGGAGGGGTCAAATAATTCACGGAGGGGGGTAAACAATTCACGGAGGGGTCGAATAATTCACAGAGGGGGGTAAATAATTCACGGAGGGGGGTAAATAATTCACGGAGGGGTAAAATAATTCACGGAGGGGTCAAATAATTCACGGAGGGATAAAATAATTCACGGAGGGGGGTAAATAATTCACGGAGGGGTCAAATGATTCACGGAGGGGGGTAAATAATTCACGGAGGGGTCAAATGATTCACGGAGGGGTCAAATAATTCACGGAGGGATAAAATAATTCACGGAGGGGGTTAAATAATTCACGGAGGGGTCAAATGATTCACGGAGGGGGGTAAATAATTCACGGAGGGGGGTAAATAATTCACGGAGGGGTCAAATAATTCAAGGAGGGGTAAAATAATTCACGGAGGGGGGTAAATAATTCACGGAGGGGTCAAATAATTCACGGAGGGGGGTAAATAATTCACGGAGGGGTAAAATAATTCACGGAGGGCGGTAAACAATTCACGGAGGGGTCAAATAATTGGCGGAGGGGGGTAAATAATTCACGGAGGGGTCAAATAATTCACGGAGGGGGGTAAATAATTCACGGAGGGGTCAAATAATTCACGGGGGGGGGGTAAATAATTCACGGAGGGGGCAAATAATTCACGGAGGGGGGTAAATAATTCACGAAGGGGTCAAATAATTCACGGAGGGGAGAAAATAATTCACGGAGTGGTCAAATAATTCACGGAGGGGTCAAATAATTCACGGAGGGTGGCAAACAATTCACGGAGTGGTCAAATAATGCACGGAGGGGGGTAAATAATTCACGGAGGGGTAAAATAATTCACGGAGGGGGGTAAATAATTCACGGAGGGGTAAAATAATTCACCGAGGGGGGTAAATAATCCCCGGAGGGGTCAAACAATTCACGGAGGGGGGCAAACAATTCACGGAGGGGGTTGAACAATTCACGGAGGGCTCAAATAATTCACGGAGGGGGTTAAACAATTCGCGAAGGGGTCAAACAATTCACGGAGGGGGGCAAATAATTCACGGAGGGGGGTAAATGATTCACAGAGGGGTCAAATAATCACGGAGGGGGGTAAATAATTCACGGAGGGGTAAAATAATTCACGGAGGGGGGTAAAGAATTCACGGAGGGGGGTAAATAATTCACGGAGGGGTCAAATAATTTACGGAGGGGGGTAAACAATTCACGGAGGGGTCGAATAATTCACAGAGGGGGGTAAATAATTCACGGAGGGGGGTAAATAATTCACGGAGGGGTAAAATAATTCACGGAGGGGTCAAATAATTCACGGAGGGATAAAATAATTCACGGAGGGGGGTAAATAATTCACGGAGGGGTCAAATGATTCACGGAGGGGGGTAAATAATTCACGGAGGGGTCAAATGATTCACGGAGGGGTCAAATAATTCACGGAGGGATAAAATAATTCACGGAGGGGGTTAAATAATTCACGGAGGGGTCAAATGATTCACGGAGGGGGGTAAATAATTCACGGAGGGGGGTAAATAATTCACGGAGGGGTCAAATAATTCAAGGAGGGGTAAAATAATTCACGGAGGGGGGTAAATAATTCACGGAGGGGTCAAATAATTCACGGAGGGGGGTAAATAATTCACGGAGGGGTAAAATAATTCACGGAGGGCGGTAAACAATTCACGGAGGGGTCAAATAATTGGCGGAGGGGGGTAAATAATTCACGGAGGGGTCAAATAATTCACGGAGGGGGGTAAATAATTCACGGAGGGGTCAAATAATTCACGGGGGGGGGGTAAATAATTCACGGAGGGGGCAAATAATTCACGGAGGGAATTCACGGAGGGGAGAAAAAAATTCACGGAGTGGTCAAATAATTCACGGAGGGGTCAAATAATTCACGGAGGGTGGCAAACAATTCACGGAGTGGTCAAATAATTCACGGAGGGGGGTAAATAATTCACGGAGGGGTAAAATAATTCACGGAGGGGGGTAAATAATTCACGGAGGGGTAAAATAATTCACCGAGGGGGGTAAATAATCCCCGGAGGGGTCAAACAATTCACGGAGGGGGGCAAACAATTCACGAAGGGGGTTGAACAATTCACGGAGGGCTCAAATAATTCACGGAGGGGGTTAAACAATTCGCGAAGGGGTCAAACAATTCACGGAGGGGGGCAAATAATTCACGGAGGGGTCAAATAATTCACGGAGGGGGGTAAATAATTCACGGAGGGGTCAAACAATTCACGGAGGGGGGCAAACAATTCACGGAGGGGTCAAATAATTCACGGAGGGGTCAAATAATTCACGGAGGGGGGTAAATAATTCATGGAGGGGTCAAACAATTCACGGAGGGGGGTAAATAATTCACGGAGGGGTCAAATAATTCACGGAGGGGGGTAAATAATTCACCGAGGGGTCAAATAATTCACGGAAGGGGGTAAATAATTCACGGAGGGGTCAAATAATTCACGGAGGGGAGAAAATAATTCACGGAGTGGTCAAATAATTCACGGAGGGGTCAAACAATTCACGGAGGGGGGTAAACAATTCACGGAGTGGTCAAATAAGTCACGGAGGGGGGTAAACAATTCACGGAGGGGTCAAAAAATTCACGGAGGGGGGTAAATAATTCACGGAGGGGTCAAATAATTCACGGAGGGGGGGAAACAATTCACGGAGGGGTCAAATAATTCACGGAGGGGGGTAAATAATTCACGGAGGGGTAAAATAATTCACGGAGGGGGGTAAATAATTCACGGAGTGGTCAAATAATTCACGGAGGGGTCAAATAATTCACGGAGGGGGGTAAATAATTCACGGAGGGGTCAAATATTTCACTGAGGGGGGTAAATAATTCACGGAGGGGTAAAATAATTCACGGAGGGGGGTAAATAATTCACCGAGGGGTCAAATAATTCACGGAGGGGGGTAAATAATTCACGGAGGGTTCAAATAATTCACGGAGGGGGGTAAATAATTCACGGAGGGGGGTAAACAATTCACGGAGGGGCCAAATAATTCACGGAGGGGTAAAATAATTCACAGAGGGGGGTAAATGATTCACGGAGGGGGGTAAATAATTCACGGAGGGGTAAAATAATTCACGGAGGGGGGTAAATAATTCACGGAGGGGGGTAAACAATTCACGGAGGGGCCAAATAATTCACGGAGGGGTAAAATAATTCACAGAGGGGGTAAATGATTCACGGAGGGGGGTAAATAATTCACGGAGGGGTAAAATAATTCACGGAGGGGGTTAAACAATTCACGGAGGGGTCAAATAATTGGCGGAGGGGGGTAAATAATTCACGGAGGGGTCAAATGATTCACGGAGGGGTCAAATAATTCACGGAGGGCTAAAATAATTCACGGAGGGGGTAAATAATTGACGGAGGGGTCAAATGATTCACGGAGGGGGGTAAATAATTCACGGAGGGGTCAAATGATGCTCGGAGGGGTCAAATAATTCACGGAGGGGTAAAATCATTCACGGAGGGGGGTAAATAATTCACGGAGGGGTCATAATTCACGGAGGGGGGTAAATAATTCACGGAGGGGTAAAATAATTCACGGAGGGGGGTAAATAATTCACGGAGGGGTAAAATAATTCACGGAGGGGGGTAAATAATTCACGGAGGGGTAAAATAATTCACGGAGGGGCGTAAATAATCCCCGGAGGGGTAAAATAATTCACGGAGGGGGTAGAACAATTCACGGAGGGGTCAAATAATTCACGGAGGGGGTTAAACAATTCACGAAGGGGTCAAACAATTCACGGAGGGGGGCAAATAATTCACGGAGGGGTCAAATAATTCACGGAGGGGGGTAAATAATTCACCGAGGGGTCAAATAATTCACGGAGGTGGGTAAACAATTCACGGAGGGGTCAAATAATTCACGGAGGGGGTAAATAATTCACGAAGGGGTCAAATAATTCACGGAGGGGAGAAAACAATTCACGGAGGGGGGTAAATAATTCATGGAGGGGTCAAATAATTCACGGAGGGGGGTAAATAATTCACGGAGGGGTAAAATAATTCACGGAGGGGGTTAAACAATTCACGGAGGGGTCAAATAATTCACGGAGGGGGTTAAATAATTCACGGAGGGGTCAAATAATTCACGGAGGGGGGAAAATAATTCACGGAGGGGTCAAATAGTTCACGGAGGGGAGAAAATAATTCACGGAGGGGTCAAATAATTCACGGAGGGGGCTAATTAATTCACGGAGGGGTCAAATAATTCACGGAGGGTGGTAAACAATTCACGGAGGGGTCAAGCAATTCAGGGAGGGTGGTCAACAATTCACGGAAGGGGCAAATAATTCACGGAGGGGGGTAAATAATTCACGGAGGGGTAAAATAATTCACGGAGGGGGGTAAATAATTCACGGAGGGGGGTAAATAATTCACGGAGGGGTAAAATAATTCACGGAGGGGGGTAAATAATTCATGGAGGGGTCAAATAATTCACGGAGGGGGGTAAATAATTCATGGAGGGGTCAAATAATTCACGGAGGGGGGTAAATAATTCATGGAGGGGTCAAATAATTCACGGAGGGGGGTAAATAATTCACGGAGGGGTCAAATAATTCACGGAGGGGGGTAAATAATTCACGGAGGGGTAAAATAATTCACGGAGGGGGGTGAACAATTCACGGAGGGGTAAAATAATTCACGGAGGGGTAAAATAATTCACGGAGGGGGGTAAATAATTCACGGAGGGGTCAAATAATTCACGGAGGGGGGTAAATAATTCACGGAGGGGTAAAATAATTCACGGAGGGGGGGAAACAATTCACGGAGGGGTAAAATAATTCACGGAGGGGGGTAAATAATTCACGGAGGGGTAAAATAATTCACGGAGGGGGGTAAATAATTCATGGAGGGGTCAAATAATTCACGGAGGGGGGTAAACAATTCACGGAGGGGTCAAATAATTCACGGAGGGGGGTAAATAATTCACGGAGGGGTAAAATAATTCACGGAGGAGGGTAAACAATTCACGGAGGGGTCAAATAATTCACGGAGGGGGGTAAACAATTCACAGAGGGGTCAAATAATTCACAGAGGGGGGTAAATAATTCACGGAGGGGTCAAATAATTCACGGAGGGGGGGTAAATAATTCATGGAGGGGTAAAATAATTCACGGAGGGGGGTAAACAATTCACGGAGGGGGCATTTGAGGCATGGCAAGGCCAGTGGAGGGAAGGGACAGTGACATCAGAACCACAGGCCCTGTTGCAGTTGCACACAGGGCGGGCACGTTGATCCATGGCAGTCCTGTACTTCCAGGCGCATGCTGTGATACATGCCTCATGGTGGAGCCAATGGGGCGGAACGAGAAGCAAACTGCACGGAATAGTGTCTTATTTGGGATGGAATGTCCTTTCCGGTGCAAGAATCAGGGCCCATATTTGGGGGTCCAAAACATGCACTCGGTATAGAGGGCAGCTTGCAACTGGGCCTGGGATGCAGCCACAATAGTATTGTCGTCATCGTGGACAAACAACTGGGACATTTGAAAAATCAATGCCCTGGTGAATGGCGCGTGGGATAGGAAGCACCCAGCCCTGAGACCACGATTCACTGGGTATGCGAAGCCACTGCATTTGTTGTAGGATATCTGATAAACATGCTGAAAGTGCATCAGTAGGGGCTGGCGAGGGGGGTGGCGGGGGGATGTTGCAATACAGGATGGTGCCTGTAGGAAAGCGGCATGAGGGGTGCTGGTAAAGGCTTTGACGTCAGCCAACAAATACACACATATTGTGGGATCGCTTGTGTAAGCAAGGTCGTCCAAAGCGTCAGTACTTGTGCAAATGTTGTGTGTCCCTTGCAGCTGCCAGCCTCGTGTGGAGACACTGCTGACCGTAAAGGATGTTATAAGAATTGCAGGGGCAACTTTGTAAAAAGCATATACTGTGTGTGTTTCGGTATTTAACAGTTTGGTAAGGGGTCTGCGCCAACTTGTCATCCTCAGTGACAGAGTAAAACTGAGATGCAAAGGAAGCCCCCTCTCCCTTTGGCATTGGTGGAGGAGGAGGGCATCAATCCTGTGTTCAGTGCACCAGTTGGAGCTCTCCCGATTTGTGCTGCTTCCACTTCTTCAGCCGTCCTCCTATGAGATGTGTTCCCTGGAATTTAAAATTTCGTTGACCAGCAGACATAAACATTTCATCACCGACATCGCCGACACTCAAATTACATCCACAGCACACGCGGACACTCAAATCAAACTCACAGCACGCGCGAACGCTCAAATTACACTCACAGCACGCCGAACACTCAATTGACACTCACAGCACGCGCTGAGGAGGAGGAGGAGGAGATGCGGTCCCCCGGTAGGGCGCACCCGCGGCACATCCCCATGGTGCCCTGTACCTCCTCGTGCTAACCTAAGCGGCAGCAGGCGTAGTAAGTAAGCAGGCATACCAGGGGACATAGCCCCGGGGTAGCAGTAGCCGGGACTCAACGTGAGTCCTCTTAACCAAACAACCCTAAATCCCGCCGGGGCTTAACTCCCGAACGTAACGGAATTTAGGGCCCCCTTGGGCCTTATAAGCCCGTGGAGTGTACTGAGGCGTGACTGCCAGCACTTACGTCTGGCCTGCCATACCCATCGCTGGGCTCGCCTCAGCACGGCCGGTCAGGTCCGGCTCTGAGTGGCGCACTAACTGGGCATGGGGCCCATTACCCTCTTAGCATCATTTACGGCAGTAGGCTCTAGTTATTGCGTTAGTTACTCAGCGCAGACATGCCCCTTCCGGCGGTGCGCACACCATTGGGGCTGCCGTTGGGGGGTCACATCAGGTGCGGTATTGGCTGTACTAGCATGAGGATTTGGGCATTGGCACTGGCAGTGGCATTTTAAAAAATCTGTGGAACACAAAACAGGGCCTAAGAAAAAGGTCCCTGCAGGGGTCTGCGCATGGCTCCCTGCTGCAGCCCAGACCCAAGTTCCACGGAGCAGGCCCGTGCACACACAACGTCGCCATCATCGAAGGGGCTGAAAATGGTTGGAAACTGCACAACCCACATCTACTAACAACAAATCGGGACGGGGTCACAATACGTGGATGCAAATACCAGGAAATCAGAACCCCTTCTCGGTTGTTGTCAGCGCATTCTTCATCGAAGGGGTCTGTGGTCGTAGGCGCCAGGGCCTAGACCACACACAGCTAAAACACCTCAAGGATGTTCTGCATAATGAAATTGTGAGCACATTCTGATCGGATGCAGAAACAAACATGTCAAAACCCCTTCTCAGCTGTTGTCAGTATCATCACGGAAGGGGTATATGGTCGTAGGCGCCAAGGCCTAGACCACACACAACCAAAACACCTCCAGGGTGTTCTACATAATCACATTGAAACAACAGCAAAATGTCTGTGTGAGTGTGCTAGCCTGAGGTTCTGGAGCAAGCTGCAGAAATGGTATCCTAATTATACCCAAGTCTGCATCCTTGCTAAACCCGGCGGATGTCTTTACACGGTGCGATGGGGTACGCCCCACGTCTCTCCGCCCCTAGGTGCCCAATTTCTGTGCTGGCACCAGAAAACCTTGGGGAATACCTAGCGCTAACGCCAAGGTATTGGTTTTGTCTAACTACCTACCTACTGCAGGGGAGGGGTGGCCAAAAGCTATGAGGCATGAAAACGCGTGTTTGCTATGTGGCCAAAACCTAGGCTGCCACTGCCACTGCCCACCGAAAACCCTGTTAAAATTCCAGGAAACTGGCAGGACAGTGACACACACACTGTAGGTCCTACACACCCTACTGTGGACCCAGCCTTCGAAGGATGACATCATCCAGGCCTTCCACTCCTACACACACACGCTACTTGGTGCTGCTGTCAACGAGGTCGTAGGCCCTACTGGCCTTCCTGTGAGAAGCGAGCAAAACACACAGCTGCTAAGCTGCTGTGGCCTGCTAGGGACGCCATTACGCGTACCCCTGCCAGGGCTTGGAGGGAAGGGGTGCATTGCGGCGCAGCGTTCATGGCGGAGTCGTTCATCATCTTCTTCGCTGCTTCCCCATTTGTTTGGTGTGATCTGCGCCCTTTTTGCTGGGCAAAAAATTGCGCTGTCGAAGACAGCAAAGTGCACCAATCACCCTGACCTACACCACCTGAGGTTCACATGCAGGAACTGTTTTGGGCTCAGGAACGTAACCACCCTCGCCGTATTATACGGGTCCTCGAGTGGAAAATAATACGCTGTCCCAAAACAGGTCCTTCCAAGCAAGCAAGCTTAAGGAACTCCGCCCGTTCTCTTATAGAACGTAGGGCGGAGCACCTTGGTAACCTAAACAAGGGTTTACCGAGCGCACCACGCGTGGCCTACCCTTTAATGCGTCATGTGCATGCACAGGAGACACAATGTCAAGCTCAATCGCAATACCTCTACCAGGGGGTGGCCCCTCCTGGGCTTACTCACCTTACCTACCGCAATCTCAAGCTCAATCGCAATGACTCTACCAGGGGGTGGCCCCTCCTGGGCTTACTCACCTTACCTACCGCTGCAAGCGAAAGGAGAGCAAACAACATGACATGCACACATGCACGGATATTTTCCCCAACCCACCATTTTCCTGAAGTGAAGTTCCCGTGTCTCTGTGGGGGTGGGGGCTGCCCTTTTATCCCCATTTTCCTGAAGTGAAGTTCCTGTGTGTCTGGTGGGGGGGGGGGGGGGCTGCACTTTTATTGTTCGAAACGGGGGAGGGGTACTATACTTTTCCCCATGTTGAAAATTTTCCGAGGTTCCATATTTTCCCATTTTCCACTTGTCCACTAGTCTGATATTGGGCCACGAGGCAACGGAAACTGGGCTCGCATACGCCCCCGTGTCACAGGCGCATGGTCATAACCACATTGTTCAGTGTTTTGCTTGCTGCACTGCAGCGTAGACCAGTTCTGTACCACACCAGGTGGTTGCTGGCTGTGCATTGGCACTGGTCCTCTGGACATTGAGGTCAGCTCGCACCCACCACCCACCCACAGCGCCGGTTAGTCTCTAACCCTTGCCCTGCAGGTCGTGACCTTGTCATGCACTTGTTCTTTGGCTCGTGAGGACGTGTCATACTCAATCCTCAGGGGCGCAATGGCGCCTTGGTTGGCGCTAAGGCGTCTCAGCATTTCAGCTGATATTGGGGGCCATGAGGCAACGGATACTGGGCTCGCATACGCCCCCGTGTCACAGGCGCATGGTCATCACCACACAGTTCAGTGTTTTGCCTTGCTGCACTGCAGCGCAGACCAGTTCTGTACCACTCCGGGTGGCTGCTGATTGTGCTTTGGCCTTGGCCATCTGTACATTTGGGTAAGCTCGCACCCACCACCCTCCCACAGTGCCGGTTAGTCTCTAACCCTTGCTCTGCGGGTCTCTGTCTCTCTCTCTCTCTCTCTCTCTCTCTCTCTGGCCTTTCGCTCTGTGGGCTTCGCTCTCTTTCTCTGTGCCTCGCCCACTCCCTCTCTCTCTCTGTGTCTCGCCCTCCCTCTCTCTCTGTGTCTCCCTCTCTCTCTCTCTCTGTGTGTGTGTGTCTCGCCCTCTCTCTCTCTTGGCCATGAGGCAACGGAAACTGGGCTCGCATACGCCCCCGTGTCACAGGCGCATGGTCATAACCACATTGTTCAGTGTTTTGCTTGCTGCACTGCAGCGTAGACCAGTTCTGTACCACTCCAGGTGGTTGCTGACTGTGCATAGGCACTGGTCCTCTTGGACATTTAGGTCAGCTCGCACCCACCACCCACCCTAGGTGCCGGTTAGTCTCTAACCCTGGCCCTGCGGGTCGTGACCCTGTCATGCACTCGCTCTCTGGCTCATGAGGACGTGTCATACTCAATCCTCGTGCTTGGTGCCTGTGGGATGTCTGTTCCATTGTGCAAGGGCTTCTGGCTCTGGCACTATCGACCCTGTCCTGGGTTCCTGCGTTTCCTGAGCCTTCGCTTCTTGCGCTGTCGCCTGGTGTCACTCACATCAGTGCTGAAGGACAGTGTGTCTGCTGCTGACAGTGCACTCGACAGCACTCCCTGGTGTGTGTGTCCTGGTCTCATTTCCTCACTTTCTGTATTGCTTGAGGAGTACGGTCCCATCCCACGTGGCGCTGGCTCCCCGGATGCTTCCCCTGTCAGTTCATCACTGTCCATGGGTACCATACCCAAGGATGACCAGAGTGCCCTTGTGCCCTCTGACTCTGATCCCGACCCTCCCCTCAAACCTACCGTGGACTCTGACCCTGATGATGATTTTGGTGCAACATGCTGTGACCACAGTGGGCTTGAACACATGCCTTCCATGGCCAATCCATTCGCCATCTCATTTCCCTGCACGTTGACATGTGCTGGGACATGTTCCCACCTGACTTTTCTTCCCGGCGTCGCCATTTCCTGGAGCAGTATTTCCCAGACTGGGACGTGGACTTGTAGTTTTCCAGATGTGGTTGTCCATCCCTTTGACTTCCAGTGTTGGGCCCTGCCAGTCGCTCCCAGCTGCAGGTATTGTGAGTCGGTGAGGATTGCCAGTTTTGGCACCCAGAATCCCTGTAAGGCTTCCACGGCTGCCCAAAGCTCTGCTCCGTTGTTTGTTTGCCTGTAATGTGTTGGTACGTAGCCACAGAAGCGAACCTCTGGTCCTTGGTCGTCTTCCGCCGCGAACACGCCAAATCCCCCGGCCCTGCGCATGTCCTTGTGGCCCAGTCGCTTCGACGATCCATCAGTGTACACTATCCTGTAGCCCTTTTCCACCAGTTCTGCAATCAGTTCTTGCACTCCTTGTAGCACTCCCGGGCCTGCCTGCCTCGGGCGCTTCGGGCGTGACTCCGTTGCCCTTTGCCAACTATGATTGTCGGCTGATTTTTCTTGGGTGAAGCACTCCGTGTGTGTTTGCCACCACGCATTCAGTCCCCCATGTACTTGCATTTCCCCTTTTCGTGGCTGCACTCCGGTGTCTCGAAGTTGTTCCAGTGATTTTTGAAATCCTTTCCATTGTTCCCTGTGCTCCCTTGTGTAAAATCCCACCCACTCACATAGCTCCCTTAGCCATGTTGTAAGGTATGACGCGAACACCGGCGACGCTCCTGCCTTGACTTCGCATCGATATCGCCATTGGGCACTTCTTGCTGATATTGGGGGGGGGGGGGGGGGAAGGTCTATCATGGGGGGCTTGGGTGTTGGGGGTTGGGGGGGATGGTCCATAAAAGTCTGAAGTCTGAAGTCTGATAGCCTATTGGGTTACTATACCCATAGCTGCTGGGTCGTCTTGTGCAGTTTGCACTTGACAACGGCCATGGGCCGCTTGTTGGGGGAGTTTGTCGACCGGGAGGCTAGGTCGGTCACCCCTGCGCTCCGTCAAGACCTGCAAGTTCTCCTGTCAGAGAGGCGTGCAGGTTGGAGCGTTTATGGGTTAGCATCCCCGGATGGGGAGGAGACGGCCAATTTTTTTGACGCATGGCCGGATATTGCTAAGTGCCTCGGCGTTAGGCCAAGCACGGCCAAGTACAAGGCCATCGCGAACATGTGGGACCTGCTGCAGGCCCTCTATTGTACATATCAGGGCCCTAACCCATTGAATTGTGCTGCTGTTGCGCGCGATTTCCGGCAACATTGCATTGCTGGAACAGCATCATGGTATCTACTACGCCTTGAGCAGGATGTAGATACCATGTTGCAGAACATCAAGCCGTTTGGCCTGGCTATGTTCTCCGGTGACATTTCGGAAAGCATTAACCGCTTTCTGAAACATCGTCACAACGAGCACAGCAACCGGGGGGGGGGGGGCTGTCGGGTGGAGGGGGTGGACGAGGTGTCGGGTCGTCAGTGGTCGGCCATCCACAGGGAGGCCAATGTGCAAGCGCAGTGCATGACATGGTTGTTTGTGTATTTTGACGTGTCGTGGGTTGTGCATGGGGGGCCGCGGTCGCAAGTGCTATGCTCTGGCAGGGATGCCATGGAGGTAAGGAGGGGCCAGGGTCACATGTAGGCTTCCCTGAACCAGAGTATTTCAAACCAAGATGGCATCGCAAGAGCAGTTGGACGAGCTGGTGAGGCAGGTATAATTCGTGCTGTGCGTTCTAGCGGTGATCTAGGGAATCGTGCTAGTCTTGATCCAGGCAGCACGATCGGCCGCTAGACTGTCGCTAGAACGCCGCTAGAACAGCTGCCTAGAACGCCGCTAGAACGCTCCTGTGCTACAGATTGCAGCGACCCAGGCGCTGATGGCGCAGATCCTAGAGGCGCAGAGGCGTGTAGCTCCGGCCGAGGAGGCGGAGCCAAAGGCGGAGCAGGCCCCGCACCCCAAGCCCAAGGCAGCCCCCCTCGCCAAGCCCAAGTCCAAGCCCAAGCCCCAACCCCAAGCCCCACATCCACAGTCGCCACCCCCTCCCCCATTTGGTAACCCTCCGAAGGGAGCGGCAGCCGCAGCCGAGGAGGAACCGACAGAGGTGGAGAAGGCGCGGGGAGAGCTCAAAGGGTTCTTGGATTCCCGCGCCGCCTCCAAAGCGGCCAAGACAAGGGCTAAAGGGAAAGTCTCGGCCTGGGAGGCAAAATTGGCCAGCCTCCGGGAGGAGGGAGCGGAGGAGGAGAGGATCCGCTGGGGCCATGAGACAACGGAAACTGGGCTCGCATACGCCCCCGTGTCACAGGCGCATGGTCATAACCACATTGTTCAGTGTTTTGCTTGCTGCACTGCAGCGTAGACCAGTTCTGTACCACACCAGGTGGTTGCTGGCTGTGCATTGGCACTCGTCCTCTGGACATTGAGGTCAGCTCGCACCCACCACCCACCCACAGCGCCGGTTAGTCTCTAACCCTTGCCCTGCAGGTCGTGCCCATGTCATGCACTCGCTCTCTAGCTTGTGAGGACGTGTCATACTCGATCCTCTGGGGCGCAATGGCGCCTTGGTTGGCGCAAAGGCGTCTCAGCATTTCAGCATGTGCTCCGACTGTCAGGCAACTCAACAGATCATGGCTGTTTTGCGTGTGGCGCATACCATTTCAGCTCCACACCATGCATGCGCATGCTGCCCACACATGCATGCCTACTTGCTTCCGTCATCCTCACATGGGCCGCACTCTCGCAGCCCCATTCCTGTTTCGGCTGTTCAACACGTGACAACGTGTCGAGCTTGTGGTTCAGGGGCGCTACGGCGCCCTGCTTTTTCATTTCTTGACTGTTCCGTGCCGCCGTGGCGTCCCTTTTACCCTGGTCGGCTCGAACCCACCCTGGTCGGCTCGAACCCACCACCTCCCTTTGCGCCGGTTAGCCCCGGTCTCTTGCTCTGTGGGTCTCTCTCCTACTCTCTCCCTCCCAATCTCTCTTTCTCTCCCCTGCTCTTTCTCTCCTGTTGCACCTCTCTGTTCCTTTCCCACTGTGCTCTACCCTCTCTCTCTCTCTCTGTTTCTCTCTCCCTCTCTCTCGCGCCCAAATAGGGGGTTTGGGTTGTTCGGTGCATCTCTATCCCCCCCGGGGTTCGAACCATCCTCCACGGGACAGAAGAGGTGTGGTGTATCCACTGAGCCCCGACGATGGGGTATCTGCACCATGGCACCATGCTCTCCACTCTTCTTCTCCTTTGTGTCTCCCCCTGTCATGCGTATCTTCTTTCGCATGGGGGTGTGTTCAGCAGCGTGTAGAGGAACCGCACAGCGTCCCCGGGTACCGGGTCCGCCTGCCTGAAGAGCGTTCTTTGAGACAATCGCAAGAGGTCCGCTCGGCCTGCCAGCCACACATGCATGCAATCTCCAGTTCTGCTTACCGAGGAGGGCACCGCTCTGTGCCCTTCTGCCGTCGGACAGTGGAGGATCGCCTCCCACTGAAACGGGTGCCACTTGCCTGCACTTTTGGGTCGCCACTGGACCTGCATGTTCGCCAGAGCCTGGGTCTTCAGGGTCCAGTTGATATGGACCATCACCGAGTAGAGCTCCTGAGTGCTCATCAGCAGTGGTTCCCCATGGGTGTCCACAATCTCACAGTGCATCCTGGTGTCATGTGGTTGGTCCAGTCGGAGCCAGATCTGCTGATTGCGGGCCCAGGCCATTGTGGTCAGTTCTGCTTCAACTGCTTGTAGTCCTTCGTTCGCAATGGCGTCCAGCTGACTCAGTGCTTGCACCTTGAAACACTGGCGTTCGTCATTATCGACCCTGTCCTGGGTTCCTGCGTTTCCTGAGCCTTCGCTTCTTGCGCTGTCGCCTGGTGTCACTCACATCAGTGCTGAAGGACAGTGTGTCTGCTGCTGACAGTGCACTCGACAGCACTCCCTGGTGTGTGTGTCCTGGTCTCATTTCCTCACTTTCTGTATTGCTTGAGGAGTACGGTCCCATCCCACGTGGCGCTGGCTCCCCGGATGCTTCCCCTGTCAGTTCATCACTGTCCATGGGTACCATACCCAAGGATGACCAGAGTGCCCTTGTGCCCTCTGACTCTGATCCCGACCCTCCCCTCAAACCTACCGTGGACTCTGACCCAGATGATGATTTTGGTGCAACATGCTGCGACCACAGTGGGCTTGAACACATGCCTTCCATGGCCAATCCATTCGCCATCTCATTTCCCTGCACGTTGACATGTGCTGGGACATGTTCCCACCTGACTTTTCTTCCCGGCGTCGCCATTTCCTGGAGCAGTATTTCCCAGACTGGGACGTGGACTTGTAGTTTTCCAGATGTGGTTGTCCATCCCTTTGACTTCCAGTGTTGGGCCCTGCCAGTCGCTCCCAGCTGCAGGTATTGTGAGTCGGTGAGGATTGCCAGTTTTGGCACCCAGAATCCCTGTAAGGCTTCCACGGCTGCCCAAAGCTCTGCTCCGTTGTTTGTTTGCCTGTAATGTGTTGGTACGTAGCCACAGAAGCGAACCTCTGGTCCTTGGTCGTCTTCCGCCGCGAACACGCCAAATCCCCCGGCCCTGCGCATGTCCTTGTGGCCCAGTCGCTTCGACGATCCATCAGTGTACACTATCCTGTAGCCCTTTTCCACCAGTTCTGCAATCAGTTCTTGCACTCCTTGTAGCACTCCCGGGCCTGCCTGCCTCGGGCGCTTCGGGCGTGACTCCGTTGCCCTTTGCCAACTATGATTGTCGGCTGATTTTTCTTGGGTGAAGCACTCCGTGTGTGTTTGCCACCACGCATTCAGTCCCCCATGTACTTGCATTTCCCCTTTTCGTGGCTGCACTCCGGTGTCTCGAAGTTGTTCCAGTGATTTTTGAAATCCTTTCCATTGTTCCCTGTGCTCCCTTGTGTAAAATCCCACCCACTCACATAGCTCCCTTAGCCATGTTGTAAGGTATGACGCGAACACCGGCGACGCTCCTGCCTTGACTTCGCATCGATATCGCCATTGGGCACTTCTTGCTGATATTGGGGGGGGGGGGGGGGAAGGTCTATCATGGGGGGCTTGGGTGTTGGGGGTTGGGGGGGATGGTCCATAAAAGTCTGAAGTCTGAAGTCTGATAGCCTATTGGGTTACTATACCCATAGCTGCTGGGTCGTCTTGTGCAGTTTGCACTTGACAACGGCCATGGGCCGCTTGTTGGGGGAGTTTGTCGACCGGGAGGCTAGGTCGGTCACCCCTGCGCTCCGTCAAGACCTGCAAGTTCTCCTGTCAGAGAGGCGTGCAGGTTGGAGCGTTTATGGGTTAGCATCCCCGGATGGGGAGGAGACGGCCAATTTTTTTGACGCATGGCCGGATATTGCTAAGTGCCTCGGCGTTAGGCCAAGCACGGCCAAGTACAAGGCCATCGCGAACATGTGGGACCTGCTGCAGGCCCTCTATTGTACATATCAGGGCCCTAACCCATTGAATTGTGCTGCTGTTGCGCGCGATTTCCGGCAACATTGCATTGCTGGAACAGTATCATGGTATCTACTACGCCTTGAGCAGGATGTAGATACCATGTTGCAGAACATCAAGCCGTTTGGCCTGGCTATGTTCTCCGGTGACACTTCGGAAAGCATTAACCGCTTTCTAAAACATGGTCACAACGAGCACAGCAACCGGGGGGGGGGGGGGGGCTGTCGGGTGGAGGGGGTGGACGAGGTGTCGGGTCGTCAGTGGTCGGCCATCCACAGGGAGGCCAATGTGCAAGCGCAGTGCATGACATGGTTGTTTGTGTATTTTGACGTGTCGTGGGTTGTGCATGGGGGGCCGCGGTCGCAAGTGCTATGCTCTGGCAGGGATGCCATGGAGGTAAGGAGGGGCCAGGGTCACATGTAGGCTTCCCTGAACCAGAGTATTTCAAACCAAGATGGCATCGCAAGAGCAGTTGGACGAGCTGGTGAGGCAGGTATAATTCGTGCTGTGCGTTCTAGCGGTGATCTAGGGAATCGTGCTAGTCTTGATCCAGGCAGCACGATCGGCCGCTAGACTGTCGCTAGAACGCCGCTAGAACAGCTGCCTAGAACGCCGCTAGAACGCTCCTGTGCTACAGATTGCAGCGACCCAGGCGCTGATGGCGCAGATCCTAGAGGCGCAGAGGCGTGTAGCTCCGGCCGAGGAGGCGGAGCCAAAGGCGGAGCAGGCCCCGCACCCCAAGCCCAAGGCAGCCCCCCTCGCCAAGCCCAAGTCCAAGCCCAAGCCCCAACCCCAAGCCCCACATCCACAGTCGCCACCCCCTCCCCCATTGGTAACCCTCCGAAGGGAGCGGCAGCCGCAGCCGAGGAGGAACCGACAGAGGTGGAGAAGGCGCGGGGAGAGCTCAAAGGGTTCTTGGATTCCCGCGCCGCCTCCAAAGCGGCCAAGACAAGGGCTAAAGGGAAAGTCTCGGCCTGGGAGGCAAAATTGGCCAGCCTCCGGGAGGAGGGAGCGGAGGAGGAGAGGATCCGCTGGGGCCATGAGGCAACGGAAACTGGGCTCGCATACGCCCCCGTGTCACAGGCGCATGGTCATAACCACATTGTTCAGTGTTTTGCTTGCTGCACTGCAGCGTAGACCAGTTCTGTACCACACCAGGTGGTTGCTGGCTGTGCATTGGCACTCGTCCTCTGGACATTGAGGTCAGCTCGCACCCACCACCCACCCACAGCGCCGGTTAGTCTCTAACCCTTGCCCTGCAGGTCATGCCCATGTCATGCACTCGCTCTCTAGCTTGTGAGGACGTGTCATACTCGATCCTCTGGGGCGCAATGGCGCCTTGGTTGGCGCAAAGGCGTCTCAGCATTTCAGCATGTGCTCCGACTGTCAGGCAACTCAACAGATCATGGCTGTTTTGCGTGTGGCGCATACCATTTCAGCTCCACACCATGCATGCGCATGCTGCCCACACATGCATGCCTACTTGCTTCCGTCATCCTCACATGGGCCGCACTCTCGCAGCCCCATTCCTGTTTCGGCTGTTCAACACGTGACAACGTGTCGAGCTTGTGGTTCAGGGGCGCTACGGCGCCCTGCTTTTTCATTTCTTGACTGTTCCGTGCCGCCGTGGCGTCCCTTTTACCCTGGTCGGCTCGAACCCACCCTGGTCGGCTCGAACCCACCACCTCCCTTTGCGCCGGTTAGCCCCGGTCTCTTGCTCTGTGGGTCTCTCTCCTACTCTCTCCCTCCCAATCTCTCTTTCTCTCCCCTGCTCTTTCTCTCCTGTTGCACCTCTCTGTTCCTTTCCCACTGTGCTCTACCCTCTCTCTCTCTCTGTTTCTCTCTCCCTCTCTCTCGCGCCCAAATAGGGGGTTCGGGTTGTTCGGTGCATCTCTATCCCCCCCGGGGTTCGAACCATCCTCCACGGGACAGAAGAGGTGTGGTGTATCCACTGAGCCCCGACGATGGGGTATCTGCACCATGGCACCATGCTCTCCACTCTTCTTCTCCTTTGTGTCTCCCCCTGTCATGCGTATCTTCTTTCGCATGGGGGTGTGTTCAGCAGCGTGTAGAGGAACCGCACAGCGTCCCCGGGTACCGGGTCCGCCTGCCTGAAGAGCGTTCTTTGAGACAATCGCAAGAGGTCCGCTCGGCCTGCCAGCCACACATGCATGCAATCTCCAGTTCTGCTTACCGAGGAGGGCACCGCTCTGTGCCCTTCTGCCGTCGGACAGTGGAGGATCGCCTCCCACTGAAACGGGTGCCACTTGCCTGCACTTTTGGGTCGCCACTGGACCTGCATGTTCGCCAGAGCCTGGGTCTTCAGGGTCCAGTTGATATGGACCATCACCGAGTAGAGCTCCTGAGTGCTCATCAGCAGTGGTTCCCCATGGGTGTCCACAATCTCACAGTGCATCCTGGTGTCATGTGGTTGGTCCAGTCGGAGCCAGATCTGCTGATTGCGGGCCCAGGCCATTGTGGTCAGTTCTGCTTCAACTGCTTGTAGTCCTTCGTTCGCAATGGCGTCCAGCTGACTCAGTGCTTGCACCTTGAAACACTGGCGTTCGTCATTATCGACCCTGTCCTGGGTTCCTGCGTTTCCTGAGCCTTCGCTTCTTGCGCTGTCGCCTGGTGTCACTCACATCAGTGCTGAAGGACAGTGTGTCTGCTGCTGACAGTGCACTCGACAGCACTCCCTGGTGTGTGTGTCCTGTCCTCATTTCCTCACTTTTTGTACTGCTTGAGGAGTATGGCCCCATCCCACGTGGCGCTGGCTCCCCGGATGCTTCCCCTGTCAGTTCATCACTGTCCATGGGTACCATACCCAAGGATGACCAGAGTGCCCTTGTGCCCTCTGACTCTGATCCCGACCCTCCCCTCAAACCTACCGTGGACTCTGACCCTGATGATGATTTTGGTGCAACATGCTGTGACCACAGTGGGCTTGAACACATGCCTTCCATGGCCAATCCATTCGCCATCTCATTTCCCTGCACGTTGACATGTGCTGGGACATGTTCCCACCTGACTTTTCTTCCCGGCGTCGCCATTTCCTGGAGCAGCAATTCCCAGACTGGGACGTGGACTTGTAGTTTTCCAGATGTGGTTGTCCATCCCTTTGACTTCCAGTGTTGGGCCCTGCCAGTCGCTCCCAGCTGCAGGTATTGCGAGTCGGTGAGGATTGCCAGTTTTGGCACCCAGAATCCCTGTAAGGCTTCCACGGCTGCCCAAAGCTCTGCTCCGTTGTTTGTTTGCCTGTGATGTGTTGGTACGTAGCCACAGAAGCGAACCTTTGGTCCTTGGTCGTCTTCCGCCGCGAACACGCCGAATCCCCCGGCCCTGCGCATGTCCTTGTGGCTTAGTCGCTTCGACGATCCATCAGTGTACACTATCCTGTAGCCCTTTTCCACCAGTTCTGCAATCAGTTCTTGCACTCCTTGTAGCACTCCCGGGCCTGCCTGCCTCGGGCGCTTCGGACGTGGTTCCGTTGCCCTTTGCCAACTATGATTGTCGGCTGATTTTTCTTGGGTGAAGCACTCCGTGTGTGTTTGCCACCACGCATTCAGTCCCCCATGTACTTGCATTTCCCCTTTTCGTGGCTGCACTCCGGTGTCTCGAAGTTGTTCCAGTGATTTTTGAAATCCTTTCCATTGTTCCCTGTGCTCCCTTGTGTAAAATCCCACCCACTCACATAGCTCCCTTAGCCATGTTGTAAGGTATGACGTGAACACCGGCGACGCTCCTGCCTTGACTTCGCATCGATATCGCCATTGGGCACTTCTTGCTGAGAAGCGGGAGGCGATCGAGGGGTTCGATCGGGCGGTGAGGCGGAGCGAGAGGGAGTTGGCGGTGGTGGTGGCGAGGGTGAAGGACGAGGAGGTGGACGAGGTGGTGGAGGTGGACGTGGAGGGCGAGATGGAGGAGGCGAGCGTGAAGGAGGAGGAGGAGGAGATGAAGGTGGTGGAGGCGGCGCCGGCGGTGGGGGGGACGAGCCAGTGGCTCAGGGGGTTGATGGGGTCGAGGGCTGCAGGGGCCATCCGGGACCTGCCATGGGACCCGGAAGTCCTGGCTAGCCCCCACCCCCCAAACCTGGACACCCCCATCCTCGTCGCCCCGGAGATGAGTTTGGACTCTCCGGTTTTTTGTTGGTGCGGGTGCACCACCGGCTGTTGGGGGCGGGGCGGTGGGTATGGGTGGACGGGGGGGGGGGGGGGGGTTGTCCAGCTGGACAAGCACCTGCGCCTGGGGGTGGTCGAGGGGTCATGGGGGTGGCAACGTGAGTTGCCGGGGCCGGGGAATAAGCGATGGGGGGAGGTGGGGGGCCCCCCCGAAAGGGGGGTGAAGATGTTTGAGTTGGCGCAAACCAACATCTTCACCCCCGAGCGGAAAAAGGGGGGGGCCACCCACTGGTGATTCGTCGCCCACTGCTGGCAGGGGCTGCGCTTGGGGGGGGGTTGAGTGGGTGGGGAAGGCCTGGGTCTGGACGCCGACCTGGTCAGCGCTGCTAGACTTCGGGGGTTTCAACCCCCAGGCGGCGAACCGGGGGGTGTATGCCGGGGTGGTGCACGGCATCGCCTCCCGGCCCAAGCCCAAGCCCAAGCCCGCCGCAGCCCCCGCTGGCGACCCCCCGCAGCCGCACCCCCCCCAACCCCGCGGACGCCTTCGCCAAGGCAGTGGGGGCCATCTCCCCCGCCCTGGACCGCCAAGGCACGGTATTTCGATTGGGTTCTAGTGGTGATCTAGCGAACCGTTCTAGCGTTGATCTAGCCACCGCCGCCGCCACCGCCACTAGAACGTCGCTAGAACGCCGCTAGAATAGTTGCCTAGAACGCTGCTAGAACGCTCCTACATTTTGTTTGTCTCTTCAGGTTGTCAGCGTGCAGACGTGTGGAGGCGACCCCCGCGGGGTGCGCGTGAAGTGGCGCGATGGTGGAGGGCGGACCCGCCTCGTGGGGGTCACCGAGTTGAGCTGGATGTTGGGGACGAACCCCAATTTGGCCCTCTCGGTGCTGGAGGTTTTGGATAGGTGGGAAGCGGGCAGGAGTGCGGGGGGCATGGACCCGCAGCGCAAGGGTTGGGGGAGGTTGCAGGACCGGGGGGGGGATGATAGCAGCAGCAGCAGCAGCAGCACCGGCAGCGGGGAGAAAACACCCCCCACCAAGGCCCCCAAACCCCCCCCCAAGGCCCCCAGGAAAAAACCCCGCCCCCACCACTTCGAGAGTAGCGACGAAGAGGCGCCCCCCCCCCCAAGGGCAGCAAGGCAAGCCCAAGCCCAAGGCCAAGCCGCAGGCCAAGGGCAAGGGCAAAGCCACCCCCCCCCCCAACCCCTGGCCCCCCCTATGCAAGAAAGGGGCCGGGACCCCTATGGGAATGTGCCGGGTGTGGGGGACACCCGGTATGTCCCTTGGGCGGAGGGGGGCAATGGAGGGACCGTCAGCCAACTGACGGTGTTGGGGGATAGGGATGAGGAGTTGGACCCGGCCGAGTGGTGGGTGGTGTCGCAGGGGTCCAATGGGGAGGGGGAGGGGGGGAAGAAGGGGAAGAAAGGGAAGAAGAGGAAGCGGGAGAAAGAGGGGGGCACCTTCCGGGTGGCGGGGGACCTCCTCTTCCTCACCCGGGAGGAGGCGGAGGCCCACCTCCCGGAGGCCTTGGAGGCCGGGGACGAAGGGGACGACGGGGATGACGGGGATGATGAGGGGGACGAGGGTGGTGACAAGGGGGAGGGGGGTGACAAGGGGGGTGAGGCGGGGGGGTGACAAAGGGGGTGAGAAGGAAGGGGACACGGGGGGTGAAAAGGGGGTGCCGGGAGCAAGGATGAGCCCCGGCAACCCCCCACCACGCAGGAGGGGTAACCTGCGTGTCGCGACTCGCGAATGGGGGCCTGGGGGGGCAGGGGGGCTAATCGGGCTAACCGGGCTAATCGGGCTAACCCACCACCAAGTGACCCGGCGCCGGCCCGCCAAGTGACCTTCCAAGTGACCTATCGGGTGCGGTGGGGGGCTAACCGGGCTAACCGGGGGGTAGGGGGGGGGGGGATCCGGCGCTCCGTGAGTCGGGTCCAGCATCGGGACCGTGTGATTGGCCACGGCTGGCCATGCTAGCCGGGGCAGCTTCTCTTTGAGGAGTGGCGGAGCATTCATATATATCGTTCTAGCGGCGTTCTAAAACGCTCGCTAGAACGTCGCTAGAACGCCGCTAGAACGAAAAATTGTTGGACTCCAAAATCACATGAAAACAGTGAAATTGTGAAAAAAAAATATGGGCCCCCGAGTATGGATAGGTGGGTCCAAGTTAAACACCTCATCCCCCCCCCCCTGCGGGGGGGGGGGGGGGTATCCCCCTCTTTTTTTCATTCTAGCCGCTCTAGCCGGTTCTAGGCTAGAACGAGATTGGGTATTCTAGCGTGTACCAAGGAAGGCGCCCCCCTAGCCCGCGCCAAGAACAGGGGACCCCTTGTGTGGCCGCTGGTTGTGCCGCACTCTAGTTGGCGGAATGCTCTGCTGGTTGCACTAGCTGGCCGCACGGCCGTCGTTGCGCTCGCTGGTACCCCCCACCTTGTATAGGCTACGCCAATGTACGGAATCTACGGTCCCTACGCCCACTGTCGCTTGGACAAGGGCGTAGCTTGCGCGCAACACATACAACTACTGACACACACGTGCGCGCGCGCATGGTATGCATGCGCCTTGACCTCTCCCCGCGTTTCCAAGTGTGTGCAAACACAAGGAAGCCTTGGGAACATGAAAATTCTATTGCCTTCGGTAGTGCAACTCGAAGAGAGGCTGACCGTCGGCCAATTAGTCAATTAGACACACCAGCAGTCAGTCAGACGAAAATACACACTTTGGGTTTTTTGTCCCTGGCAGACACGGGTCTAAGCAGTGGGGAGAACTACTGGTCTCAGCACAGGCGTTGATAGTTTGTAGGATGCAGTACACGGTGCTGTGGAATATATTTCTCAAAGAAATCTGCCAGAGCCTTGTGAGCAACCTTTCCCAGTGGGATGTTGCTACTTGAAAATGCTTTTGTCAAATCCCTGTGGAACTCCTGGTCTGCAGTGCCTTTGGCAAGCATGTCACCCAACAGGGATTTGCTTGTTGCTTGTTTCTTTGCGGGGGGTGGGCTGCACTCAGGTTCAGCTCGCTCTGACCGTGGGACCTTGACAATGATGGTGGGGTTTGGTTGTGGTGGTGCCTCCACACAAATGGGTTGGGGCTGTAGTGCAGCCTTGCGTGCATGTGACCCAGGTTGACGTTCCCATTCCCCAGCAGAATTTTTCTTGTTCTTGCCCAGGACGTGGTCCTTCAAAACAGCCCCTTTTGAACTCAACCAAATTGCACAGAGGTTGCAGTAGAGCTTTCCCGGTCGACCCTCTCCTGAAGCATCTGTCAATCTGAAATGTCCACCAATGCCTTCACCAACAGCCCACTGCAGGCAATCGCTGGTGCTTCTGGTTGTCTCCTTGTTCCGCTTGATCCCATCTGATTGGGAAAGTGGTGTGGTTGACTCTTGACTGCCTTTTGTTGGTGCAGATGACTGAGTCATGACAACACAAATAAAGACAAACTGGGGAGACATGGGGCAGGCAGAAGGTCTCCCGTGCAAACACAGTAGGAGCAGACAGACAAGGCAAACAGGCTGATGTGGTCCCCAATACCTTCCCCAATGGGCCACTGCAAACCATGTCCTGTGATGCCTTGGTATTTTGAGTATCCTGCAGGACTTGACATGTCAAAACAACACCAAAAAATCGAAGATCAGTGCAACAATATAGAGGAACTGACAGGCAGCAAAGTACCCTTTCCGGGAATGGAACCCAGGACCCTTCAATCTGGAGCCCACTAATTTACCACTAGGCTACCATCCAGTTCTGAGACATCTGTGCAACAAAGGGTTCACAGTTTCGACGTGGTATGAAAAAAAAAGTCCGCCAGGTGAAAATTTTGGGTCGCTGCGGCATGCTGCGGCATGCTTCAAAACCCCCATGTGCAGCTCCAAAAAACAGGTGCTGCAGCATGCTGCGGCATGCTGCGGCATGCTGCGGCTGCACTAGCTTGGTGCCTGCCTAAGTTTGCTGGTGCAGAGAAGCCGGAAGACCTGCGTCCCCTGGCGCTGCAAAATGCATGCCTGAAGTGGGTGTCCACTGTCATCATGCTCCAGACTATAGATGCCCTAAAGCAGCTAATTCCCCCAGAACAGAAGGGTTTCTTGCCGGGGCGACACATGGTGGATCACATTGTGTATGCACGGTCGGACTGGGAGCGACTGCCCGAACGAATCATGGTGGACTTTAGAAAAGCGTACCATTCAGTGACGTTTACTATGATGGAGGCGTCACTGCGTTTTTTGGGGCTGCGGGAACAGTACGTGAAATTATTATTGTCTGTGATGGCGGCACTAGTTCTTTTCTGCGTGGGCCGCGCGTTTGAGCCTTCTAAGTTTTTGCACCCCAAATCTGGGATCAGGCAAGGGGACCCGCTATCCCCACTGCTGTTTGACGTTATCACGGTATTCCTTATCTATGACATTAAGTCACTGCATGTTGAAGTCCAGATCCTGCTTTATGCAGATGACATTTTATTTTGTGTCCCAGGGTGTGGTCTACAGCATCGTAGGGACCTGCGAGTGGTGCTGTACCGCTTGAGAGTTTTTGGAGTTTTTTCTGGACTCCAGGTGAACCCCCAAAAAACGTATGCCATCGTGAAGAGCCCGGGGCTCGAACCCCAGCCGAAAACAGTGGCGGGGGTTATCGTCAAAAAGGATATTTGCTATTTGGGAGTACAGCTGGGCAACATCATTTGAGACGCGACGTACGCGAGGGTGATTTCGCGGATGCTTTTGCGGGCCAGGGCTATGGCGGCGCTGCCGCTAGGACTGGAGGAGAAGGCTCTTTTGTTTGCCTCCTCGGTGGCGCCGGTGTGCTACCTGACGGCGAGGGCATACCAGCCGTCACAGCATGTGTGCTCACAGATGGATATGGTACACCGGACGGCGCTGGCCAAAGCACGTGGCATCTGACGATGTCGATTTTGGTGAGGCCCCCAAAGGAGGGCGGGCTAGGGCAGGCGAGCCTGTCAGCGTATGCGCAGCGGACGCACAGTCACACCTTTGCGCAGTATGTCCAAAGGCCGTCGCGTTTTGCTGAGCGGCACGTGGGGCCTTTCCGCTGGTGGGCGGGGGCGCATGGGATGCTATTTCATGAAGAGTTTTTGCTGGTTTTTCAGATGAGCCCCCTGCCGTTATCGATGCCCTCTTTCCTGCAGGGCTCACTGAAGAGTTACTCAGCGGTGCGCAGATGGGGGGGTGAAGTGGACCCCCCCCTTTAGTAGCAAGGTTGCCTCTCATGCCGGTGTGGCATAATTCTCTGTTTGCGCATTCCTTCCATCTGACCTACCACTACCCGGCATTGCTGAAAAAAGGGGTGCTGCGGTTGGTGGACCTGGTGGAGGGGGGGGGCATACCCCTGAGCCTGTATGACTGCATTGCGCCCACTTAGCAAGGGCGTAGTTTATACAAGGGGGGGGGGGATACGGCCGCAGGGGCGCCTTGCCCAGGGTGGTCCTTAACGGGAAACAAAAAAACTGTTCCGGAACATGGTTTTTTCAAAAACGACCGCGTGTAGCTCATATGTCCAACCATGGTTGTTGGGGATTAGCGGTTGGCGGCTGGTGGAGATTGCCGGTTGGCGGTTGGCAGTTGGTGGTTGGCGGCGGTTGGCGGCGGTTGGCAGTTGGTGATGGGTGGTTGGAGGCAATTGGCAGCGGTTGATCGTTGGCGGTTGGTCGCGGGTGGCGTTTGGCGGTTAGCGGTTGGTGGTCCCTTAGGGGAGTCCTTAAGGGCAGTCCTTAACAAAAAAGAAATCTGGTCCCTTAAGGACCGCCATGGCCCTTAAGCGCTGGTGCCAGGGGGAAGAATCCCCCTAGGAAATTAGCCAGGGGCGCCGCATGTAGGGGTGTGCTATGCCGTCGCTGCCACTGCGTGACATGCAAGACTTGTGTAAACATCCCTCGTTGCCGTGAACATTGCACAAGCAAAAAGGCAACTCAATGAACTAATTTGCTGCGTGTCAGCAATCCATCCCTGTGTGTAGGTGCCAGAAGAAACGGAACGATAACATAGCTGGCGACATACTCTACATGCAATTCATCCCAACATGTGTGGGTGCTCAAACAATCACCACAACAATGGAGATGACAAATATTGCACTCAGTCACCTGCCTCCAAACCGGTGTCCCCAACATGGGGAGGAATGCAGATTGGCTACATAACCCCGAGACCAGGGTCCCTAAAGCAGCAACTGCAGGTGCTTGGTTGGGCAAGACTGCCTTCTCCACGCTCCGCATCACATGCTCTCCCAAAAAGTATGCAGTGGGCTCCCTCAAAAGTCCCCCAAAAGGTCCAACACACAGAGCTGCACTGCAGCAAAACGCAATCTACAGTCCACTTTGGATATCTTTCTGTTCTCCTGAGGCCCATCATTCCCATAATGAATGCCCTCCCCCTCCCCACCACCAACGTACCGAACACCTCACAGAAAGAAGGAACCCCCCAGCAGTTAGGTTTGCTCGTCTTGTAGCGGACATGATTTTGCAGGCATTTGGCCCTGTGCGAAATGGTCATGTGAAATGGTCAGGGGGAAATTGTGTTTGTGAGCCATGGTTGTGTGATAGATGCTGCAGTGCTTTTTTTGAAATTTGGGCATGAAAACATGCCTAGCAAGTACCTGGTGCGTGCCCAGTGCACTAACGTTCCCTCAAGCATTCATGCCAGCAACACCAACTGGAGGTCTGCAACTGCACAATGTACAAATGACAGTGAACCCCCCCCCCAACATGGTCATACCCTGTTGTTGATTTTGCAGACCTGAAACATTTTCAATTCGTTTTGGAGCACATGACGATTTGCATGTCAGGCGTGGCACGAAGGTCTCACCTGTGTTCTAAAATTGAGATGCATGGTGCTGTGCGGCTCATCACGTGACGTGACCCCCACAAACAATGTTACCAGTCTGTGTCTGAAATGTAGTAGCCCTGGGTCCTCCATCATGAGAATCCCTTTGCCCTGAGCTTTTCCCCTGTGTTAGTGTTCCTACACCAGAATGGCAACGTGCACAATTCTTGGACTTCACTCTCAATCCATGAGGTAACCCCCAAAAACTGTACATAGGCCATGTCAACACTCTGCAATGTACACATGCAATGCAATGCACTGCAGTAATGGCACCTGGTTCTCAGCAGCTGACAGCACACCCCATGATCTGATCTTCACCAACCACAACCAACCCAGGCCACGGACAGGAATTCTGCATGCATCGATGTCAACTGCAATATGGATCGAAACATGCGGTGAGACAGAAAGAAAATCCATGTTCACTGAAATGGGCCTTTGTAACACAGGTTCGTCTGTCTCTCAAGCAACTGTGACCCTTTCAGCTCTCCACAATTGACCGGGGGGAGGGTGTGTGAAAAAGGTTACCACGCTGTAATCTGGGCAGTAAAACTGAAACTGAGTGAAATTGCAGCACTCAAAATACATCTGTCCAAAGCCCCCTAAAAGCAACGTACACCTCCATGCTCATGGTCACAGGTGTTGAACAACAGGGTTGGACCTTGGGCCAGACGCATATGGTTGAGAACCACAGTCGACTGGCCTACCAAGCACAAGCGGAGCTGCGTTCACCACCTCTGAAGATCTTACAGCCACTGGGTGGTATGAAGAGACTGCAGGGGTGGAGTCCCTCACCATGTCTGGACTGCAGGCTTAATGGACTGCACGCCATTCATGGCCAAATTGGATGCCGGGCTTGGCCCAGCCTTGCTCCTGCAATCAGTCAGCCACATTGCACATGAGGTCTGTGTCTATAGAATTACAATTCAGGCTCCGCTGTCTGCCAACCAACAGACAGCAGAAACAGAATATTCCCACGAGGAGAGAGAGAGAGAGAGAGAGAGAGAGAGAGAGAGAGAGAGACCGAAAGCTTCACAACGTCAACAGCTTGCACAAAGGTCCATGGCCTGATCTGGGGAGCAGACTGCCAAACCAAAAACTCGAATCCTTCCCAGCAGGGGGTGCCCAAAGACAAGCTGTGAGGAATAGAAACATGTGTGCAGGCTCAATGCCTTGTGGTCATTTATTGCCTGATCAGGCGCACTGTCCAACGTGACAGTTTGCACGCCCCTCCTCGCGCCTAATGCACAACTGCTTCCTATGTGTTCCCACCTCCCAGCCAGTGTTTTTCGTTGAACCAAAGGTCCTTGTGGAGGACCTATCTGTCACCACCTGTGGAAGGATCCGATTGCAGCATCCTGTCTGTAGCCTGGCCCAAAAAGTGGCACGAGTGTGAGGCTCACGTTGTGTGTGTGGCCAGGTGGTGGAACTCCCCAGTCCCTGCGGAAACAGCTCCATTGCAGTGCAAGCAAGGTTTTCTTGAGGCTCGGGGAGCGCACACGTCTGCGACAGCCCTTTTGTGCAAGCACCTCGGAAGGATGTTCATTGCGGAAGGTTGCAGAACACATCCATAGACTGCTGTGTGAAATTTGGCTTAAGGCATCCAGTCATGTTCTAAGTGCTGGCCTGGTTGCAGGGATACATTGGAAAAAAAATTTTGCAGTACTTGGGGGTTACGTGGGTTGAGCCTCGGGGCCACACACACCGCCTTGCACTCGTGTTGGCGGAATCACGTGCAGTATTGGTTTCAGAATGTGCAACTGAAACAGTGTCCCTTTGGGACCATGCTGCAGGAAGTGTCTCAGTGTCTGCAGGTGCATCTTTTGTGCACACACTGCAAGCTATTGATGTGAAAACTGCTACACACCAGAAAAGCCATGAGCTTGTGGAGGTATCCTCTGCGAAAGCGTCCCCTTTTCAGAAACAACAATTGGTCAACCCGCTTCTTCTCAAAAATTGGCGATCACAGCCATACCTGGCTGCTGTAGTGAACCCCCAAAGGCATGACTACAAAGAGAGAGGAAAAACACAGAAACGACAGGTGATTGGTTGGGGATTCAGCGGCAACGGCAACAGGGTGCTGTATGAACAGGAGCACGGCCAAATAGGATTGCTCACAACGACATGGTGACATGCACCAGTTGTACCCTTTGTCACCTTCAGAACCGCAGGGCTTTGGGTACATGATACAGATCGGTTTTTCCGTGGAGAGACATGCACCCATAAGTGTTGAGGTGTGGGTCTGGTTACCCTGTGCTGTGTGGCCTGGCGGCCTCCAACGTGTCCACTTCCTCAGGCTGTGTTGTGTTCCATCGCCACAAGGGAGGCCCTCAATGCACAAGGCAGGGCTTTGGGCTGGGCTAGGCAGCAGCCTGTCTGTAGTCAATGGTTGCCAGATAGCAATGGCACAATGGAAACCTCTCTCCTCAGCTCCCGAGACATTGAGAAACAGTAACAGGGACAGAAAAAAGGTCCGCCATTCCTTCGAATATTCCTGCGTGTCCAAGAAAATTTACAAGGGGCTTATTGCCAGTCGTACTGGTAGCGGATGTGGTGTAGGTGTCAGAGTGCACGTACCTGGTACATACACATACCTGGTACATACACATAGTCTCATTCCAGGGGCTGCCCTCGGCCACATGTTTCATGGCGATGCACGATATTGTCCTGCTGCATACCCCAACACACCAATGGTTGATTTGGTGTCACCATCCTTGTGGACTGTTTGCCTCTTGGCCACCACATTCATCTCGTGCGCAGGCATCTTCTTTGTCGGAGGAATATGGGCTTCAGGGCCCCCTGTCATGTTAGCCCTCCCATATTGTTTTTTTTTTTAGCCTGCTGTGCAAACAGAACGAAATGTGCACAAAGGCGCTTTTTAGACAAGATGAAGGCGTTGCGGAAGGGAAAATGAATTCAGACGTGAAACGACCATTTTGAATTGCTGCCATTCCTGGTCCAATTTTTGAAGGGGTTTGGAAAAGAGCCCGTTTCAGTCCTCGCACACCTTTTGCTGATTCTCTGTACACATTCTCCTACAATGGTTGCCTGTTCCAACACTTTTGCGCCGATTGCGCCCTCACAATAAAGCCCGCAGTTGGTGGGGACAAGGGGAATCTCTGCAACACAGGAACACCGAGTGAACCGACGAATTACGGCATGCAGGGGCACTGGAGCAGGGACTCGAATGATGTGCACTTTTGCGCCGTAGCCATGTAGTGCTATGTACAATGAAAGAAGGGGGCCACACTCATCACAGCATCTTGGCAAGGACCACCCACAAGGTCTCAGAGCTCTCTGCAATCATGTACCTCATTAATGCACTGCATGACCCCTGCCCTTCAAGGAAAAAGATTGGTGCAGGTATAAACATAGGGTTTGACTTGTGTTCCACAGTAAAAACCATCTGATAAGATATTTTTTTAGAAATAAAAAGCGGCGGACTGGCGAACTTCCTCCAGGACACCAGTTGCCCCAAAACCACTGAAACGCAACAGTTTGGAGGCATGACTGGCAGCAGAAGGCAGTAGAAGAAACATATATAGGTGGCAGTGGGGCCACTCTTGCCCTAAATGAAGTGATTGGAACGAACATCAGAGTATGTGGTCAGTAAAACTGTGCATTGCTGGCTTTAAAAAAACGCCTTTGTGCTCAAAGAATCAGCATAAACGGAGGTGAAAAAGAGCGGAAAAAAGCAGAGGGTAAGGAATGTGGCACTGGGCATCAAGAAAAGAAGACGAGATCCCCTTTGACACCCCTTTGCAACCCATGGCATGGGCCTTTACAGGACCAGCAATGCGGCCTGTAGCATGCAATCGAAAAAAAACGAACGGCCGGGACCAGAAAGCGCAGACCTCAGCAAAGCGTTGGTCCGCAAGCTACTGCTGCCAACCACCGGCCACCTGCCATCTGTCGTGCAACGGCCACCCTGCCATTAACCCGACCAGACCCATGGCAGGTGGGTTGCTATGACAACGATCCCACACCATACGTACTCCCTGATGACCACGCCAAATTGGCCATACTGGCCTACGATTCCCATGTATCCACAGTAAAGATGCTTTCATGCGAAGAACCACAAAACGGTAAAAAAAGATCTAAAACGCATGAACAGCTCAAGGCGAAGAGATCGGGTTAGCGGTGATCTGAAGAGTTCAGGAGAAACACTGGACAGGCAGACAGCTTGTACACTAGGGGAAATGCGGTAACTTCCTGAACCGGCCCCCCCCTTGACTCAATTCCGGACTTAGCATTAAGACGGCTGTGTTCAACAAAACTGAACACTTCTCGACAACCTTGCCTACTTTTTCTGGCGGCAGGGGGCTAAAATTCGATATACTTGAGCCCAAGAGGCGTCCTACAGCAGCAAAAAATGTTTGTTTCACGATGAGAAAGCACAGTGGGGTGCGGGACGGAGGGAACAGGGGGTGTGAAAAGCCAGTTCACAAAAATTGAGGCACGAGGCAATGCACCACAGACTCTCACAGGGGGGTTGGGGGTGATGCAGGGGTTCCTCCAGTTTCGAACGTTTCGAACATTTCTAGTGCCTTCACCTGGCTTCTCATTATGACCCGAACACGTTGTCTACTGAGGGGATGGGGTCGCTGCAGCTTCTGGGGCACCGGATGCGGATGCTTCGTGCTCTGCTGCATCTCCCTCCTCCTTTTCCCTCCTGCTCTTGGCAGCCTCCTCTGCCTCCTTCAACTTCTTGGCAATGTAAATGTCCGGCATTCCAGACGGACGCTCTCCCTGGGCAACAGACGAATGGAATGGGTCCAAATGACACGTCCAGAATCATATTCCCAAGAGTTTGATGGTGTGCAAATTGTGAGGTAGGAGGGAAACGTTTTGCAGATGCCTCGTCTTTCCAGCACCGCAACAAAGCCCATTGGGGATGCAACGCCTCCCATTGAATACCTTCGGTTCCTCGTGGCATTGGGCCACGTACAACTCCAAGTGAGCGCAAAAGAGCCCCTCGAGACGACAACAAAGCACACCATCCGAATCGAGTTGCAACTAGCCTCCGGGGCAGCAATTGGGTAAAAAATGCCGGAACAAAGCAGATCCAAGAGTCTAATCTTGCAGCCAGAGTCTAATCTGCAGCCGTCCTGAAGAATTCCCAAGGCTCCAGAGCATGCGTGTGCGTTGTAAGTAGTGGGTACTTCCCTTGAACCCTCCATTTGGTTAGTCCAGGGGGGGGGGTGACTGCTCGGGTCTGGGTGCCAACTAACCCCCCCACTAACTTTTGGCCGGAGGCCCCCTAGGGGGGGTGGGGTGGGGGCTTTGGAAGGGGGATTTGATTTGATTTGAGGGCCGATCTTGAGGCTCACAGGCCGCCTGGGGGGCGCACGATGGCTCTCCCCACGACTCTGCATATCGGCTGGCCATGCATGCGATGCGCGCCCCGTCTGCATCCGCGGGCCGGGAGGGGGGGGGGCAGGCCACCCCGCACCCCGGGCAGGGAGGGGGGGGGGGGTCACTCTTGCAGGGGGCTCCCACGTGCGTGTGTGCTGTGCTGTACTACTCCGTGTGTGCCGTGCTGCACTGCACCGTGCTGCGCACTATACTGCACATACGCACATACTGCATTGCATGCGTTGTGCTGCACGGCACTGCTCTGTGCACTGCGCTGCACCTTGTGCGCCGTGCCACACCGCACTGTGTGTGCAGTGCCGCAGTGCCGCATTGCACTGTGCTGTCCCCCACCCCTATGCCTTGTGCACATCAGCACAAGGTGGAGGGTACGGTGGTTTTGGTGCCTGCGCAGCCAACCTCCGCCCCGTCACCTCTCAAGGGATGATGGGGATGCTGTACCGGTGCACCCAGGCTGCAGCGCACGTACCGCAGCCGCTGTAGCCCGTGTTTCGCCGCAGTCGTGACGTCGCAGCCACTCCGCGGTCAGCCCCTGCCCCGTTACCAATTGTGGGGTTGTAGGGGTGCCGCCATTGCTGCACCCATGCCGCAGCCGACGTACTACCGCTGCCACAGCCGATGCTTCGCTGCAGCCCTGGCGCCGCACCTGTCCTGCGGCACACCCTCGCCCCGGCACCACAGAGGGCCCTGGGGGTTGCTGCAATTGCAGCACTCAGCTGCAGCACGCGCTGAGCTGCTGCCACCCGTGTCTTGCAGCAGCAACTACTGTGGCACTGCGCCGGTGCCACTGCATGGTTCGTGCACATTGAATCTTATTGTCTCATCATATCGTTGGTCTTAACGTCATCGAACACGCTTGCGCTGCTTCACAACAGCCTCATCCGGGCTTGTCTCGCCGCACACAACTGCAAACCGACGTTCAACGCGTCGGTGTGCACCACGTGTCTCATTCCGAGACGGGTGATGCGTGGCCACCGAAGGCACCAACGGTGCATCGAGTTTTTGAGATGCCTTTTGAACGGTTGGTTCCTAAATTCTGTAGGAATACTGCGGAAGATAAACACACTGCCAAACAGGCGTGCGAAATGGGCACTGTGCACAACAGCCCAATGTACCCAGAGGGTCACACCCCATTGCAACTTACCCCACGCTTCTCCTAACCGGTCACACCAATACTCCATGTCCTTGAGTTCCTCTTGGACCCATGCGCCACGTTATCCCACCTGGCGATCTGGAGAGCCCGGCACTACGGCGCCTGGTTCGAGGCCGGCGGGTGGGGGGGCACTGCGGCGGCGGACGGGGAGGGGACCTACCCCAGGCTAGGAGAGGGGGGGGGGGGGGCTGGTTGCGCTGTAGGGGCGGGGGGGGGGTCCCCGCCCCCGGGGGTTGAGGAGCCTAGGGGGAGGGGGGGGGGATGGAGGGGGTCTAGGGAAGGGGGGGGGGGGGTGGAGGGGGTCTGTGTGTGCTGTGACGCACTGCACTGTGCGCGCTGTGCTGCACTGCACTGTGTGTGGTGTGGTGCTGTGCTATGTGCTGTTCTCTGCATTGTGTTGTGCTGTGCTCAGCACTGCACCGTTTGTGCCATGCTGCACTGCGCCGTTGGTGCTGTACCGCACTGCACTGCACTGCACTGCGCTTTAGTTCACTGTGCGGGGTGTGTTGCACTGCACTGTGCTGCGCACCGCACCATGCTGTGCATTGCACTGCACGTCAGGCCATCCCACACTGCACTCTGCGTGCCGTGCTGCACTGCACTATGACGTGCTGTTCCACACGGCACCGCGCCGCGCTGCACGCTGCTCGGTTCACCGGCGCATATTGTGTTGCAGTGCATTAGGCGCAGCACCGCCACAATGTGTGAGCACACAAACCCTGAACAGCTTCCCTACCTGCCTTGACTAGCCGCGCTACCAGCGCGTGTGTGGAGGAGGAGGAGGAGGAGGATCGGTGACTCAGGATTGCTTGTTCACCCAGCCCAACAGGGTCACATGACGCTAGTTGGACGGACCCTCAGTGCTCCGCCTGTCACTTACTCTAGGGAACTGTTGTAGTCACCCGGATCCTCGGCGGAGAAGGTTTTGGTAAACCCGGGACCACTCACCCACCCGCGTGACCATTTGCATCCCGGGCTTAGAAGGGGAAGAGTAGGGGGGTCGCTTCACGCACTGTGTGTCCCGACTGCCCTTTCTCTGGCCATCTGGTACCAGATCCTCGTGACATCACCGGGTATTGACAACATGCACAAATCCATTGTCTCACCAAACAGATTGAGATGTAACTGACAGTCGATAATGTTTGTACTGAAGTGACACCGGTATCCCCAGAGTTTCCAGGGTCACCTGCATTACCACTTGCATAGTCCTGCCCTTACGGAACAACTCTCTTCCATTATCTTGATCGATGCATGTTATGTATCGTTCATGTTCTTCATACCCATACTTCATAACCCACACCCGGGTACCCACGAAGAGGCCCCTATCCTGCACTGTTGTAGGAGTGTCTACCAGCAGGAGGGAGGGACAGCTACATTCTGTATCTGGCCAATGTGACCGGAGATCATTAACATACCAGTACAAGACACGTGACAATCCCTGGGGACATAGGGTGAATTGAAATGTGGACTGAACAACCACATGTTTACCATGCCGCTGACTAACAAGATACAGTAGAATGGGGTGTGGCCACAGGAGTTCCCCTGCATCTGTGTCCACCCAAGCAGTTCTCGGGACTCCTTCTGGGTGTACAGCTGCCAGCAAGGACATACTGCCAACACCGCCCGTGCATTGGTATTCCTGGTACATTGGAAACAAAAGATGAAACGACGGGTGGTGCATTGTATAAATTGTCGTGACCAGAGATCCTAGAAGCTTAATCAGCGACGCCCGCTTAGCACCCGTGCGTTCCGCGGCTCTTACCCCACCTGAGGTCCAGTGCCCGGTAGGACTGACATGTATGAGCTGGTGAGAAATCTGGAGTCCCACCTCAGGCTTGATTGTGAGGATGATAGGATCTTCAATATGACGCACCCATACACCCCAAGGCGTAGGAATATAGTGCTTCCAGGAGGGCAATAGGCCAGGTATTAGGAGGGCCAGCTTAGTATGCACATGTAGTGCATACCACATAGCAAAGGGGCATTCTTCAAATAAGTGTGTGGGCGTGACACCTTGTCCACACAAAGAACAAGTATGCTTAAAACTGTGTGTGCAATGTCGGACACAAACAGCCCACAGGTGGACATACCAGAGTATTTCGCCATGCATTACCACCTCTTCATAGAGATCGTACCCGTGTCATAGGGTGCGTATACCACGTGTCGTGCATGACAAAAAAGCTTGGATACCGAGCGTTCCAAAAAGGAATGAAAATCATGTTTTTGTTTGTCCTGAACACTAAAATTGACCTGAGGCTCATCTAGTTGGCATATCCACCCACATCGCGGTCGCTGCCGATGCGCATGTTTGGCACCAGCGTCCACTGCGTCTAGAATACCGTCAATAACAGTTCCTGACCGATGTGAGTGAATGTGTCGCGGGGCGGTGAAGGATGTGGACATGGCACGACAGTCCATTAACAGCCGATGAATGAGGGGGGTCCGCTGTTGATTGGAGGATTCCAGTACTAGAACATAAGAGAGACAGTCTGTGTATGACGAGGCTTTGGTTACCCAGTGCCCTTCCGGGCGGTTTAGACTGCCATGCCGGGCACGTAGTACCGTCCATGCTACATATAGCTCCACGGCAAAAGAGTGATCGAGGTACAGGGGAATGTCAACTTCATACAACCTATATTCATAGGTCTGCATTGATCCCACTACAAAACATCCCCCACACTTGCCGTCATCAAACCAAGAACCATCCGACATGAAAAAGGGGTCTTCAGGTATACACAAAAGCTCGGTGTGCAATGTAGGGCATCTGAAACAGGAGGTTGCGGTCTCTGTGCATTGAATTGCCAATCTGAAAATGGCCATCCAGCCTTCTCAGCCTGCACTATCGTTTGATACCCTTTGCTCATCCATGCATGGACCATGTGTGCCTTTGCCGGATTTTGACTCTTCCACATGGGGTTTTGGTCATCATGCACTGCTAACACCCGGGAAGTGGATAGTGATGCCCAAATGATGAGCAAGACATAGAAAACGATCATGATGAGTGCTGTAAACCGGACACATTTCTGCTAAGACTCACTGAACACAAGGCATCTGACAATAGAAGGCTTGATATGATCATGTAATTCAACATAAACTAATGAAGCATGGATACTGTCGTGGGAACTATTCCTGTCCAACCAGACCGAATAGGTTGCATGAAAAGAGGAGCCGGCGTGTCCATCCATCCGACTAGTGACTGTACCGCCGAAGCGGCGGGAAAGTCTGCTATTTTCATTACTTTATACGAGGGAGGTTGAATCCCTCCAAACCACCGATGAGATCCACCTGCTGATGCCCAATACATCAGTAGGGGGTAGTGTGCTGGTAGCCTAGTGTAGCGCACAACCATACTAGCTCTTCTGGAGGATCGCATGAGCTTACGAAAGTCTTCCCGATTGGTACACATGCGGCAAAGCATGCCGACCCAGGAGCCGTATGTAGGTCGGAGCCGATGCCACTGTGGCTGAAGCACCTCCAGCTACCAAAATTGGGGTATGAAGCTGAACCTGCAGCCCTTTTTTGGATGTGACAACCACCCGTAGCTTGGTAGTAGCTGAGTGCAAGTGTGTGAGAAATCCAGTGTGCTGTAGATTAGCAAGTACTTTCTGTACCTCATCCAGATCCTGTAGCAGATAGGTAGTATCATCCATGTATGCTACATGTTTGAAACGGCCACACATGCTGTACGGAGGTTGAACATTCCATAGTACAATAGCGATCCTCAATTCCAGTACTAGGCAAAACAGGAGTGCCGACATGGGGCATCCTTGAGCTATCCCTGAAAACGAGCCAAAGCTCGGAGCAGTGCCTCCCATGTGCAAAATGGATCCAGTAGCTGCTAAAAGGAGTATGCGAATAAGTTGGTCAGGCAAAGCCAAAATGGTCAAAAGATTTTGTAATGTTTCATGTTGCACTGAACCAAAGGCGTGTCGGACATCATCCAGCAACAACAGTGCATTGATTCCTTGAAACCACCTGTCCAGCACATGATCATGGACCACACGGAGAACATCTACTGTGGATGACCCTCCGTACAAAGCTAACTGCAAAGGTGGAATAATACCATAGGTACAGAGGACAGGTGTGAGGTGTCTTTTCAGCACTGAAGAAAAGACTTTCCATAACGCAGTGAAATTGAGGAGCGGTCTTGCATTTGCTATGGGGCCGTGAGGAACTTTATTTGGGAGTGCATAAAAATCACCCCGAAATATAGAGGAAATGTTTTCCCCTCGATACCATCGTTGGTTCATCCGAGCGAGACTGTCTAGGTGCTCATCCGCTAAAATGCGCAGATGATGATACTCCAGGCGATCATAAAAGGGCGTAGAGTCAGGGCTCTCTCGCAAAACTTGTCGAAGAGTATGCACAGTGAGCTTGAGTGGCGGCAAAACGACCGGCTGTCATGATAAATATTTGCATATGTCTGTTTGAGACATATGGAAGGGGGGGTGACAAATGGCGTTGCCTGAACTGATCCATGCCTATGACTCCCAAAAACTCAACTTAGGGGGACACCCTGCCACATAAGTGGGTTCCACACGAATGGTTGTGTGTTACAAAAAATTGTCCGGTACAGAGGGCGCCGGGGTGTGTCCTTTCTTGCTGAAGCCTTGGGCATGATGGGTGAAACTTGCAAGTGCCGTTCTATATGCACCAAATCGCAGAATTCTCGAAAATTTTGCTTGAGCTGGCCGTACGCCTGGAAAGTTTTGTGTTGTTTCCACCAATCTGAGTGTACTCGCAAAAACGTGTCAATACGGTACTGTATTGAGGTTACGGAAAGCTGGTGCGGAATTGGAATCGGTTGGTTCCCCAAAGATAGAGGTTGCCGTTTGGACAACTGTCTCTGAAAAATGACAATAGTACGCATCCAGAGTCTCTGGGTCTCGAGTTCTCAAGAGGTCAAAAAAGAATTGCTGATACTTGTGAACATACTCGGTTGGAATGACTCTGGGGGCTGGCATGCGACTTATTGCATGAAGTGTCTCTAGCGGTTCCACAGATCCGACGGAAAAACCGATTCGGTATGTATGGTGACCACAGCTCCGTGAGACTGGGTGGCCACCAGCTCTTAATCTGGGTTTGTTTCCAGCAGATTTCCAATACGGAATTGTCAAAGGAGTCGCGCCACACCCTTGAATTCCCATTCATCCGGGGGAGTTGCGTAATGGTATGCCATTCGGATGCTTCTCCAACGTCCCCACAAGCACAGGTATCGCCGGGCAGTCCCATTGCCCGCAGGTACGTGGCCCCCGCTCGTCGCCATGTGTGCCACGTGGCATCATGCCGTGATGTGCCCTGGAGGAGCCTTGCCATACCTGACTTGAGCGCTCACAAGGAACCCAGAGGTGCTTCACCAGGTCAACCATGCCAACGCGTATGGCCCCGAACGTTTTGTGACTTCTCGATCCCCACGTTTGAGCCCCTGCAATGCGATGCGCACTCTGGTGATGTTCGATTGCCGCAACGAAGCGATTTCAGCAAACTTGGCAAGGGTGGAAAAGGACAGGATTGCCCCCGCGAAGATCTTCCAGTCCCCCATTGTTTTGCACCCTTCTCCCACGAGTTGTTAAACCTCTGGTCCTCCGTAAGGCGTGTGACAGGGTGTCTCTTGTGGTGCTTTGGCCAATCTCCACAATCTTGGCCATTGAACTTCCGGCGCCCATCCCAATTGGACCACTGCCTTGAGGGCCTAAACGCATCCTCGTAAAGATCCCGCTTGGTATCCGGAGGGCACATGGATAGAAGTACTTTCTCTGCCAGGGATTAGGTTTGGTCCCATGGGTACGTCCCCCCCCATTCTAGCGAACCTCCTGAGGTGGGTTGCATACGAGTGATGTGTGCCTGGCTTCCATGTTGAGACCAAGCATGCGGATACACACTCTGACGGGTCGAGCTCCCCTAGGTGAACCCAAGCCTCCACAATCTCGGGCCATTTGATGAGTCTTTCGGGAGCCACGTGGAACTTTTGGTGACCCAATCCAGCCGACCTTCTTGAAAACCCGGTGTTGACGGCCGGACTGTGACATCCGGTCACTCCACCCTGGGCACGTCCACACCCAGTGCCTCTCGATAAAACCGTGCGGTTGGTAGGTTTTAGAGGGTCCCACTGGCGACGAATCGGATCGGAACCACTCTCCACGATGCACCTCAAAAAATTCGACTCCATCAACGACTTTAAATCTCTTTTTCATTGCCTTTTTTAGTCGTGCCCTTGCAGGAGTAAGGCCAGAGGTGAAGTCAGGGTTGGAGGAGGCCTGCTTCGACGAAGTTGAGTCAGTCTCGCGCCGATGCTTGTAACAGTAGACACAAGAGTACGTCAGCATCCGCGGGGCCTCCACCATTTGGATCACTGCCATTTTCAGCTCTAGGGGTCTCGGCGGTGTGGACGGATCTCATCCCATCGGCGTATCTCCAGTGGCTCTCGCGATTTCGGTCCAGATAGGTCTCATCCTTCCGTTGATCCTCGGACAAAGCAAACAGGAGGGGCTTTTGGGACTAATCGTTCCACTGGTGGGTCATCTGCATTTTCTCGACCGGCAGGGGTTCCTACTGTGACTGATCTTGCACTGCTATCGTTGCTCCAAGGCCAGGCTAATTTGATACAGTCCCTCACTGAGAAGATTATTTCACCTATTGCAAGCCCCTGAAAACCCGGTGGACAAATCCCCCCCATTGTCGCTGAAGAAACTTCACAAACTGTCTGGAGTTTGGAACCACCCGCAATGGGTCACGAGGACCATCTACTTCCTCAAATGCGCCATCCTGAAGGGTTCACCTTTGGTTCTTGCGACACTCCTTCAAAATGCCCAAACCCCACGTTCAAAGTGACTTTCTCCGTCATGGTACATCCAATGATGCAGTCCACAAGCTAATCCTCTGATCCATTAAAACCCACAGCCCCTGCAAAGCCCTCGAGCCACTTTGATTTGTTATCGCCCAACTATCTGAGGGAACTGTTGATGCATAACTTGGCCTTGGCCCAGTCCGTGGCTCCTACAATGATTTTTTTTGGGATCTGATAATGAATTCCAAATTCAGTGGTTTGTAGTATTCAATCAATGAGTTTGAAAAGTCTTTGTCACTAGTGAGTAGTGGCCAGGTACCTCCATGCTACCAGAAACATCTGCCCGAAAAGAAGGGTTAGCCCAGACGAGAGGGAGGGCAGTTGGGGACACGCACGCCCCGGCTGTAGCCGTTGTGCGTTGGCCAGGCGGGAACGAGGGCAATCTAGGACACGTACCCCCCGGCTACAGCCATGCTCCGGTAGCCCGGACAGGAGGGAGGACGGGTGGGGGACACGCATGCCCCGGCTGTAGCCGTTCTGCGCTGGCTGGGGCGAGAGTGAGGGCGGTGGGGGACACGCATAACCCGGCTGTAGCCGTGCTGCGTTAGCCCAGACGGGAGGGAGGGCGGTTGGGGACACGCACGCCCCGGCTGTAGCCATTGTGCGTTGGCCGGGGCGGGAACAAGGGCGGTCTGGCACACGTGCGCCGCGGCTATAGCCGTGCTCCGTTAGCCCAGACGAGAGGGAGGGCGGTTGGGGACACGCACGCCCTGGCTATAGCCGTTCTGCACTGGCCGGGGCGAGAGGAAGGGCGGTTGGGGACATGCACACCCCGGCTGTAGCTGTTCTGCGTTGGCCAAGGCGGGAGGGAGGGCGGTTGGGGACACGTACGCCCCGGCTGTAGCCGTGCCGCATTGGCCGGGGCGAGAGGAAGGGCGGTTGGGGACACCCACGCCCCGGCTGTAGCCGTGCCGCGTCAGCCGGGAAAGAAGGGAGGGCGGTTGGGGACATGCACGCCCCGGCTGTAGCCGTTCTGCATTGGCCGGGGCGGGAGGGAGGGCGGTTGGGGACACGTCTGCCCCGGCTGTAGCCGTGCTGCGTTAGCCGGGACAAAAGGGAGGGCGGTTGGGGACATGCACGCCCGGGCTGTAGCAGTTGTGCGTTGGCCGGGGCGGGAGGGAGGGAGGTTGGGGACACGCACGCCCCGGCTGTAGCTGTTGTGCGTCTGCCGGGAAAGGAACGAAGGCGGTGTGGGACACGCACGCCCCGGCTGTAGCAGTTTTGCGCTGGCCGGGGCGGGAGGGAGGGCAGTGGGGGACACGCACGCCCCAGCTGCAGCCGTGCGCCCCGGCTGTAGTTGTTCTACGTTAGCCCGGACGGGAGGGAGGGCGGTTGGAAACACGCAGGCCCCGGGTGTAGGCGTAGCCGTAGTGCGTTGGCCGGGGCGGGAACGAGGGCGGTCTGGGACTCGTACGACCCGGCTGTTGCCGTGCTGCGTTAGCCGGGGCTGGAGGGAGGGCGGTCATGGGCCACGCACACGGGCGGCCACCGCCGTCGTGGTCCCCTGCCGCTCCCTGTTGCGCCGCCGAGGGCCCGGGCCCCGGGGTAGGAAACGTGGGGTGGGGGGGTTACGCACCGGCAGCCAAAGGCTGCGGGGATCGGCGCCAAGGTACCCGGTGTAGGGGCGCCGTAGTTGCGGTGCGTGGGCCTAGCCCCGCCGCCTGTGGTGTCGGAGGTTGCTTCGGGGGGGAGGGTCGGGGGGGGGGGGCGGGGGCGGGGCCGGACCCTAGGCGCGCACCCAGGGGGGCTAGCGGACTCGCCCCCGCCCACGGTACCGTGCCCGTGACGGCAGCAAGTCTAGGAGCCTCTCCTGCTGCGGAGACACCCTGGCTAGGTCTGAGCCCGGGGCGGCACACCCCGCGGCACGGGTGCGCGTGCTGGCCTCCATCGGTTGCTGCTTCACCGTCACTGTCACCGTGGTGTACCTATGAAGGGGGCAGTGGGCGAGGGGGGGGGGCAGGGTGGGCCCTGGGTAAACAAAGCCGCCAGGTTAGGCCATTGTAGGTGGGCCGGCTTATCTTTCTTCTGGCCTGCAGAGCATGAGGGCACTGGAGGGGGGGAGGCGGGTGCTGGGTGGGGCGTGGGGGGGCTGGTTTCAGTGGCTTCGCCACTGCCCCTATTTACTGGTCCCCAACGGGGGCCTAGCCCACGGCCTGCACCCTCGCTTTGTGGTGGCTTGAATTGGGGCCGCCAGAGCTTTGGAAGGGGGGTTCTGGGAGGAGTGATGGGAGGGGGGTCTGGGAGGGTCGGTTGGGGAGGGGGGGGTCCAAGTGAGGCGATTTGGGGTGGGGGCCTCAAATGGGGGGGGGGGGGCATGCCGTCCAGGCCAAGCGTTGGTCAACCACAGGCTCCCCTTACCTCCCCTTGCCTTCCCTCTAACCATACCATCACCCTAAACCGGGTGGGCGTTAGGGTCAGGGTTGGGTTTAAGGGTAGTGTTGGGGTGCAAAGCTCTTTGGTGCCCATGGAGCGTCAGGCGCCTTCGGCACCCATGGGCTCCTGAGGGCAGCACCTTTGGGAACTAACTGTTGGCCAGAGGCCCCTAGGGGGGGGGGGGTAGTTGGCATCCTACCCGGGGGTACGTCAAAAATTGGATGACGGGGCTCGAGTCCATTGGTGCACTTTTCGTGGAGAAATTCCCTCTGGCCCATAAGTGCGGCGGAGCCCTTTGCATATCCTTTCGTACCACCGGTTTTGGTCGGTTTGGGCTTTGGTAAAGTTTTCCTTCTGGAGGGACAACAAATCTTTCAAGTTACATTCTGAAATTCGAGCAAATTCAGCCGCCGGTCACCCGTCAATGGTTGACAACAGTGCACCTGCAACAAAGGAACACATACCAACACGTCACAGAGCTGAAACACGTGCAAATACTCAATCACCCAGCCATTGACAAGCTTCACTGTGAGTGCAAGAGGCCAGGTCCTCTAATTGAGGGGTCACATATTGCCGAAAATTACCACCCCATCCACAGCCCTCCTCACAGCAACTATCCTTGTAAATCACATTGCCTTTTTGTGCCGCATCCTGTGAAGGATGCCCCGGGATGGCAGGTGCTTACTGGCAGAAAGGCTACCCGGTGGTGGTCGGCGCCGGGCAACCAAGTTGCAGGTTGTCTGCTGTGTGCGCTTGTGTTCTCAGTTTTCAAAATTTTTCCTGGGACCTGCACGCACATGTACCAGTATGGCCACCATATCTTCGGTCTTCAAGACTTCCTTCTCCATCAACGCTGCAGCCACGGCCAACAACTCTGTTTTCTTCTCTAGCAACAGCTTTTCTGTGCAGTGTGATGCAGGTGTAGGGTGCAAGCGCAATGTGTTGGTGCACTTCTGATGTATGTGCAGTGTGCAAGTGCAGGTGTGCCAGTATGATGCAGATGCACCGTGACGCATACAAGCGTGCGTTAGGTACATCAAGGGTTGGTATTTGGAGATGTGGCTCTGGCTCCCTGTGCCCTCCTGCTTCAGTACCAATACATGTCAATATATCCGCCTCAAAAAATATGTGTACTTTTGGTTCCATGCTCCAGTGCCATGACATGTCCCATGCGTACCCCCCCCCCCCCTTGCGCAAGCACGGCCGCGGTCCCAGAAAGCAGGCCAAAACGGCGATTCAACGCCCACCCCGTGCTTAGACAAGGCCGTGCATGCGCGTGACACATGTGACAGCCAGACCGGGAATAACATTGTTAGCCATGGCTGAAAATCACATCAGAACAAACAACATGGGGTTGCAATGTGTGGTACAATGTTGTTATGAACAGAATGCACCATCACAGACATGACTGAGCCCCTCTTTCCCTGTACAAGCGCTCTATAAACACCCAATCCTTCCTTTCTGGACCACAAAAACAGCGGTCCCAAAATTTCCTCGAAACGGCGGTTCAACGCCCACCCCGTGCTTAGACAAGGCCGTGCATGCGCAAGGGGGGGGGGGGGTATGTGGTAAATTCGTACAGCACAGGTGCAGCAGACACAACAGATTCACAACAGGGCCATTGACAGCACAGGACAAAGAGCCACTGAACCCAGTCATAATGCTGTTCCCCAAACCATCGATGTCAGGATATTCTCAGACAGTGGATTTTCCCTCAGGATCTAATCAAAACTGTGACGACTTGCTCGGCCCACAAACTGGGGAAGTTGAGCCAATTCCTTGCAATCAACAGCCTTGAGGCTTGCGTGCCAAGCACCACGGACATACACAGCAGCGAACCTGTCCTATCGTAGGCGTCGTCCACCAACTTCCGAACAACTGCATCAATGGCCTTCTCGGTCTTAGTGCTGTATGGTTTGTTAAACACCATGTCATCATCATCCGCCTGCTGGAAGTGCACATGCCCAATCTCGTCGGACATGCCGTACTTCGTAACCTGCACACCAACCCCACATAAGGCGTCGGGTAACTGTCTGCTTTGCAAGCACAACCAGGCTTTGGTGCTTTGCCACGGCGTTTTTTTATGGTTTTTTGTCTGGCAAAGCGCTAGACATCAGCAATTGTTTGGGGATGGCGCACTTCCTCTTGAACAGCGTAAAAAGGCAAAAGAAAAGAAAGCAAGCGATCATGGACCGGCAAAGCTGCAATTTGACAAAATGCCGCTTCAGGTGCAGAGGTGTAACAGTGAGCGAAGGCGAACAATTTCATACTTCAAGAGAATAGAGGTGGACGAGGTAAATTTCGCCTTCCTTCAGGACATCATCGAGGGAAGTGATTGACCATAACGCCATACGCTTTTTTTGTTTTAGTGACCCGCCAACACCGTCCGGACGGACGGACAAACGGATGCACACATGCACGCAAGGGTGGCCGGTGTTGGCTTGATTTTGGACAGGACAAAAACCATTGGACCAGCGTGACAGCACAGACCCCCTGACTTTTTATTTCACGGTCCTTCCATGCACATTGCGCAATGCAGGCGTGTTCTGGAAGGGGATAAAACTGGTGTGAGGCAAGCGGTGCAGGGTCAGAACAGTGTTGGAAGAACGCTACAACTGGGCTGGGACCTGCTGCGACATGAACCCTCAAGTATCTGTTGAAAATGTGGGGGAGGGGTGTTTGGTAAATCTGAGGAAGCAGTGAACTAAGCAAAATTGGTAAACCAGAGTAAAACTGGGTAAAACTGAGCGACAAAATTTCTTGCTCAGTTTTACTGAATTCACACAAAAGATTTTTCAGTTGGGTTTACACAAATGTGACCAGAAAACACAAATGGGGGGAAGGGTGCCAAAAAGGCTGAAGACGTATGCAGGTTGGTAGTTGCGGGTGTATGCCATGGTTTGGGTTTTTAGAAATACATTGTTTACCTTGCTCCAAGCCACTCCTTCACCCTTGGTCCTTGCCTGTGCCCCTCGGTCCAGAGCTCTGTGCACTCTATGGGAGTATGTTAACCCTGCCGAACAAGATCCCCCAAATTTCGTTCATGGTTGCTTTTGCCACATCATTACTCTCCATTTTGGACCCCACCACTAACTCTGACCCTAACCTAGAGCTAGGGCTAAGGCTAGGGCTAGGGCTAGGGCTAGGGTGAAGGTCACCGAGCTGGTGGAACCAGTCTTGTTTTTAGAACCCTCTTTAGTGTCTAGGGTGGACCTAACAGGTTTAGCAAGCAGCAAGCAGCAAGCAGCAAGCAAGCAAGCAAGCAAGCAAGGCAGCAAGCAAGCAAGGCAGCAAGCACGCGCAAAATGGGCAAAAATCACAGCTCCGTCGTGGTGCTTTGGATTCGGCCAAAATTTGTTGGATGGTACCTATGGGTGTGAGGGACAACCACTCAAAGTATGAGCCACAAACTCAACGATGGCGGCCGGGAACGGGCGTCGCAAGTATCGGACCTCCATTTCAAAATCTGCAATTTAGGGCCAAAATCAGCCTTTTTTTTTTGGCCCAAAACCGCCCGAGAACTTGCTGAAAATGGCCAAAAGAAGGGAAATAGTGGCTACTCTACACATGCAGCTAGACTTCCTTGTACCGAAGGGCCCTCTAGGGCCCTCTAACTCCACACTATGTCTGCACAAGGCCCCCAAAAGCCCCAGAATTTGTGCACATTGGCCGCCGGCAGCCCCAAACCAAAAAAAGACCAAATCTTGGGCTACGTGGCTCAAAATGCGATTTCGAGCGCACCTAATCCACCCGCAACCACCCCCTTTTGGTGGTTTCCACCCCTCAAATTGCCCTAACCGACGCTTAGACCCCTGTACCTAGGCCTAGTGGGCTGCGGCAAGCTGCAAGAGGTAACCCAAAGAGGTGGGTGCCAAAATGGGTCAACAAGGTCCACCGGATGCAGAAAAATGACTTTTTTCAAAAATGATCCTGGACCACATGGAATGCCAGGGAGGAGAATCACCCGGCCAGGGGGGGACGTAATGCACCCGGTAATGCACCCGGAGAAAAATGGGAAAACAAGGAAAATGGGGGAAAATGGGGGAAAATGGGGAAAAATGGGGGGAACCGGTTGAAACAGGGGGCCAGAAACAAGGAGGAGCGCATGCAACAACACCATGTTCCTTTTACAACCTTCGATCTACAAGTTGGTGCAAAATATACTATCGCAGACTGCCATTGTAATGCAGCATCACTGTTGCACGGTGCGTCTCACACTTCATCCGGCGCTACCGCTCATCCCTGACCCACTTCAAGGACGAGAAGCAACGCTCCATGTCACATGAAATGGCAGGGACTGCCAATGCACAGCGTGCCACGGCATACAATAGGGGGAGGGTCTCTGACATACCCTCCCACCAGTCCAGAATACGGAAATTTGCGGTGGACGCAATTGCGGGGAGCTACACGTCCCATTCACCCCGCAAGGCATCACTACACTCCCCTTTGCGGAAGAGGCAGTCATATGTCTCAATCTGACTGCCCATCTCCACCTCGGACCCCAGGACAGCACGCTGCCGAGGATCCAAGACTCTGGCACTCTTTGCAAAGGGCAGAAGTTGCAGGTATTTGCTCACCTTATTTGCAGCTGCAGTGAGTGCAACATTAAAACCTTGGCGGTACGGGGTGCGTTGTTTCTCACTCAAACTTCAAGCACCTGGTCCACCAAATTGCCATGTGTTGTGCGATCCTCTAGTGCATCACGTAACTTTAGCAGTTGGTTGTACACTCTGTCTGATGTGATGTGCCCGCACCCGGCAAAACGTCCTTGAAATATTTCCTTGCCTCCGGCTGCTTCTTGACCGGGATGCACTGAATGGCCTGGTCCAAGCGCATGTAATCGCCAGAGCGATGGCCGATTCCAGATTCAACCGAAAGCCCAATGGATGTGGGCTTGATCTTCATGTATCCCATATGGGCCATCTGCTTGGAAAGCCATCCAGCAGAGACCCAATCGCGTTGCTTGTCGCGGATGAACTTGATGGGGACGTATGCAACGCCCTCAAAAACATGCACGTCCTCCATGGTATTGGGGACGAAAAAAACAAAGGGAAAACTGGACAAGGAGAAGACCAAGGGGGCTCACTAACCTAGGTATAATGCTTGCATGTACAGCAACAAGAAAAGCACTAGCATTGTCATTCCTTTGTCATTCAAAGCTCCTCCATTTTGCAGCAAAATATGAAGAAATTCTCCCATTCCCCCCCCATTTTCCCCCATTTTCCCCCATTTTTCCTCAACAACATTACTCATTGGATGACCCTACCCCCCCGATGACCAGCCAAAAAGTGCATTTTTAGAGCTTTCACGTGCATGTTTCCCCCATTTTTCCACAAAGAACAAAGAAATTAGCCCATTTACCCCCATTTTCCCCCACTTTTCCTATGTTGCCCATCTTTCTAGATAGTGCACCGGTAATGCACCGGAAACGGGTGATTCTTGCCCTTGGAATGCCTAAACAAGTGTTTTTGGCGCGTTTTGAGCTCATTGCGGCCCGTTGTGGCCCTCCTAAAATCCCAAAATGCCTTGAAAATGGGCTGTTTTGGGACAAAAAATGGGTCAAAAATGGGTTTTTCCAGAAATAATCCTAGACCATTTGGGGTGCCTAAACAAGTGAAATGAGCCCATTTTGAGCCCACTACAAGACATTTTGGCCCCTCCAAAGTCAGAAAATGCCTTGAAAATGGGTTGTTTTGTGACAAAAAATGGGTCAAAAATGGGTCAAAAGTGTGTTTTTCCAAAGATGATCCTACACCATTTGGGGTGCCTAAACAAGTGAAATGAGCCCTTTTTGAGCCCATTGCAAGCCATTTTGGCCACTCCAGGGTCATAGAAAGCCTTGAAAAAGGGCTGTTTTGGGACGAAAAATTACACTCCAGGGTTCATAGAAAGCCTTGAAAAAGGGCTGTTTTGGGACGAAAAATCAGTCAAAAATGGATAAAAATGTGTTTTTCCAAAGATACCTTTGGACTATTTGGGGTGCACAAACAAGTGGAATGAGTCCGTTCTGAGCCCATGTTGAGCAATTTTGGCCCCTCTCAAGGCTGGAAAGGCCTTGAAAATGGGCCACTTTGGGACCACAAATGGCTCAAAAACGGGCCAAAACCATGGTTTTCCAAACATGATCCCAGTCCAGTTGTGGTGCCCAAACGGATGAATACGGCTCATTTTGAGCCCCATTTGAGCCGCTCTCGTCCACTTTCCCGTGCGTACCTCATTTGTCGTTAAAGTCTCCTAGACAATGTTCCTTCCCCCACCAGCTCGGTCCCAATATTCAATCCTGGTTAGGGTTAGGGTCACCGAGCTGGTGGAACCAGTCTTGGTTTTATGACCCTTTTTAGTGTCTAGGGTGGACCTACCAGGTTTAGCAGCAGCAGCAGCAAGCAGCAAGCAAGCAGCAGCAAGCAAGCAGCAGCACGCGCGAAATGGGCAAAAATCAGATCTCCGTCGTGGTGCCTCAGATTCGGGTGAAATTTTGGTGGATGATACCTATGGGTGTGAAGTACAACCACACAAAGTTTGAGCAAGAAACTCAACGGTGGCGGCCGGGAACAGGATTCGCAAGTGGCGGACCTCAGTTTCAAAAACTGCAGTTTAGGGCCAAAAACAACCATTTTTGGGCCAAAAAAGCCTTGGAACACATTCAAAACGGCCAAACGAAGGGAAACGGTGGGTACACTCGACGTGTCGCTTGACTTCCCCGTGTCAACGAGCTCTTTGCGGCCCTCTAACTCCATGATATGTCCCAGAAATGGCCCAAAAAGGCCATCAGAAGCTCCAAATGCCGACAGCCACAAACCAAGAATAGGCCATATCTATGGCTGCATGGCTCAAAATGCGATTCCGAGGGCACCTACTCCACCCGCAAACCCCCACTTTTTGTGGTTTCCAGCCCTCAGAATTGCCCCAACGGACGCCTAGACCCCAATACCTAGGCCCACTAGGCTACTGCAAGCTGCAAGCTGCAAGCTCAAGCCCAAACAGGTAGGTGCCAAATGGGTCAATAGGGTCCAGTAGGGGCAAAAAGATGACTTTTCTCAAAAAGGATCCTAGACCATGTGCGACGCTAAAACAAGTGTTTTTTGACTGTTTTGAGCTTGTGGTGGCCCATTTTGGTCCTCCGAGAATCCCAAAATGCCTTGAAAATGGGCTGTTTTGGGACCAAAAATGGGTCCAAAACGCATTTTTCCAAACCTCATCCTCGATCGTTTGGGGTGCACAAAGGGGTGAAATGAGCCCATTTTGAGCTCATTTTGGGGCATTTTGGCCCCTCAGAAGTCCAAAAAGCCTTGAAAGTGGGCCTCGTGGTGATGGGGTTCACTTGCAAGCTGATTTCACTTTGTCAAGAGCCATCAATATGTGAATCATTCTTGATGTCCCTCACCAGTCATAGCTGATGTTCCCTCCCCCACCAGCTCGGTCCCAATATTCAGTCTTGATTAGGGTTAGGGCCAGGGGTAGGGGTAGGTGTAGGGTTGGGACTGGGCTACCCCACCCATGTAGCAAATTGCCTTTCGGCTGGTCACTGTCCCATTTAAGTGCGAGCTCTGGTATGTATCAGCGCCTTGGAGCAGTCACCTGGCACAAAGCGGGGTGGGAGGAGGGAGGTGAGGCTGGCTGTCCCAGGGAGGGAGGGGGGGAAGGGGGGGGGGGGGCTGGAGAATGAGGGGCTGGGTGGGTGGAGGCTGCTTGGAGGGGAAGGAACCTAACTGGCTGGGGTAAGCACCTCGGACGCTTCACGCTACAAGACTCCTGCAATTTTTTTAGGTGGCTGAAATGAGGTTACATGCAATGAAAGGCTCACCCACTCTTTCTGTTGCATCTTATTTGCCTGCCTGTTGCATCTTATTTGCCTGCGCCACATGCTCGTTTTAACCAATGCTTGCTGCACCATGTACCCAACTTGTGGAGCAGCTACTCTGCCATATGACGTAAGGCTAACAGGCCGACAGTGGGCATGGCGATACATGCACTGATTCTCACACCTGGGCATAGGCCAACTTTGTGACACGCTGCAAATCATCACTGGCTCCAGTGCTCAAGTGGTCAAAAACGATCTTCTCAGCTGCACGTCCACCGAGTGCCATACTCATCTCTTCAAAGATCTATGCCAAGAATGGGCTTACAATGCAATGATTGGACATTTTAGAGGTTTCGATAGCCCAGCCTCCAACACCCTTCCAAAAACACAAATGCCCTCGCTCTCTGAACCTCCATGGAGATGCAAGGCTCCCTTTCCTTCAGTGACTATTGCCACCTGCCTACGCAACCGCCCACCCTTGCCTGACCCCCTCCTTGTCAACAGACAGTGTGCCCATGGCACCGAAAAAATCAACCACTAGTGCTTCGGGCATTGAAACACTGAACAATATCATTATTTCCGCATTTTGGTGTCAATTTTCGATCGGGCATTTGTTGCACTTCCTTTGTTCTACAGTTTGAGATCCCCCTCCCTTAGCCAACGACTGCTCCCCACCCCTAACGCCACCACCACACAGGCACAAGCAGGCAACCCCAGGTATCATCTTAGGGGGACCAGCCTCACCTTCCCAGGCACCAAATGGACAGGGACCATGGGGGAGGGTCAGCATGTATGCTGCGAAAAGAAAGCACACACAACACTCGTTCAGCAATTGCATTGTGAAAAATGGATAAGCATCCCTGTACCAATGCCTGAGCCCCCTCAGAACACAGAATCCCCTGTAAACGCTTTTTGCGCGACTCAGGGGCTGCAGGGTAACGGGAATGTGCTGAATTGTGAATTTGATGCACACCATTTGTCAAGAGAAAGGGCCGGATGCATCAATTAAACACCAAAGAATGGCAAACAGTGGTATAATGTTTGTATTCTCATATGTGTGCACAACTAAACGTTCCCTGCCCTGGAAAAAGTAGCCAAACTGTGCACTGCACGCTGCGCTGCAGAAAAAGCATTCCCCCTTGTGGAACGAAACCCCCACCCTTGTGGAGCCTTCAGCCTTACTGGCGCTGAGGTGTAATTCTAATCCCCGAATCCGGCGGTGTGAAGACAAGGAGTCTGGAGAGGGCAGAACTTTCCATAATGAAGAAAATAAGTCAAATGTATTCCCATTGTCTTAGACGGCTGAACCCCTACCTACAAATTTTAATTTCTCTAGAAGAAAACACTTGGAAAAAACACGTTTCAAAATGGTATTTCAAACCAAAAAAAATTGAAATAAAAACCTACCCAGCAAAAACCCATCTCATCAGGCGAAATGCAGTGCCAACACACGAAACAACCATTTGGGAAAATGTAAACAGAAATGGTCTATGTACGTCCCCTCTGCAAAAAATCACACAAACACTTGTTTCATAAACACCAGAGGTTACCAAGAGATGAACAGAAATACATGATGTGGAATATGAACTGCCTTAATTGAAATAGCCTCTACGATCTGAAAAAACAAGACTTGCCGAAATTTTGGAAGACAACTCGTCTGCCGAAATTTCGGCAGACATTCCGTACGTCGTAATATCGGATGAGATATGAATGACATCAATCGAGCAATCTCTGTAATCGTACTTACCACAATATCCAAAATTAAATCGTTTGCCGAAATTTCGGAAGCTTTTCATCCGGTAAAATATCGGCCATGGACACCATTACATCCCAAGCCACTAAAACAATACATGATGCACTGGTAGCAATAAAATAAAACGTCATACGTGACCCACTACCCTAAAAAAATGAAGAAACACATGTTGTATGCAACGAATAGCGGAAATACCGATTGACAAACAGAGAATACGAGCAACGCAAAACAAGGCAGTAAAAAATCGAAAAGTCGTTGAAGAATACTCTGTCACAAATGTAGCGCAGAAGCACCCCGGCCCGTCCAAGACAGGTCAAAGTAAGTGATGGAGAAATAGACGGGACAAAAATTGATATATACCAAACCACACAGACCATTCTGCAAACCCAAAGTGACATATACACTTCTCGATAGCAAACATACCGCAATGCACGAAACGACGTGTACTGCAATAGCCGAATACACAGTACCTGACAACATAGGTCACCTGGAACATATGCAGTGGTACGACAGCAGAAGGCTGCACAGCCAATATATATGAAAAAAGGAGGTGCACCAGGAACATCCGCAACAAAGCAGTGCATCTAACAACAAAATTTCAAAAGGCTGTTGTAGTCCACATTCTTGACCAAAGAACTGGACGTATTAATCCGACACGAAAAAAAAGGTTGTATAGATCCCCATCACAACCATTGCAGAATCCAGATAAACCAATAACGCAAATAGTGACCGACAACCTGCAAGGAGAGAAAGCGAAGGGAAAAATGTAACAAGCAGATGCGAACATAAATATCGAGAATGCAGCATACCACAGCTAGAACCATCAGTTCTTGCGGGCCAACTGGCTTTGAAATGCAGCAAAAGACTTTGCTCCAGATTTACTCTTCTTTTCAGCCTGGCAATAGCGAGGGGCATGATGCAACACCAACTCCGAACGTCACAGTATTGTATACGCAGGGAGGCCGGCAACATGTAGACACGCAGTGCAGCATACTTCTTTCTTCTGTTTAGCCTCTGCAGCAGCAGCTTTCTTGGCGTCGGCCTCCTGCTTCTTTTTCTCCGCGGCCTCCGCTTTCGCCTTGGCAACGGACTCCTTCTCCTTCTTGGCGGCCTCCTTTGCGACGGCCTTCTGCTGCCGCTCGGATGCTGCCTTCTCCATGGCGGTAGGTTCCTTGCCACCTTTCTTAGGAGCCAAAGTGGCCCGAATAGGTTGGTCCTCTGTAACACGTTACATAGACAAATCCAAGAATGTGGTAGCGATAGTGTCTTCCGAAATTTCGGAAGACAATAGATGATAACAAATGTTGAAAAGACGTAGTACTGTGTCCGGTTTTGACTAGATGAATGCCGGGGTCATGCAGTATATTCAGTCAGCACACCACACCTTCTTCTTCACTCTCCTCAGAAGACGATTCATCGACCCCTTCTGGAGGATACAAAGGCTCACCATTCAGCAACCTCTGGCCGATCAGTGCCCAAGGAGGCCGATCCTGATTGTCACACTCCACCAGATTGGTTGTAATCTCCGCCTCCAGAGTGTTCGTAGTTGCACAATTCAGCCCCAAATGTACAATACTCGCCGGAGTATGAAGCCGCACGCGCAAATCTGCCGTCAGTCTGGGCTTATCGGAAACCACAAGCGCCCACATGACAGGACTTTTCTCGGCCCCATATGCGTTGATAACCGTTCCCGCAATTTCGAGCGGCAGATCTGACGTCACAGTGTCACAGAAAATGACATATCTCGGCAGGGTATACTGAAAGAAGATGGATAAGGAACGGAAGGATAAGGTTTTATGAGAAGGAGCAGTATATTGTACGCCAACACACCCGTGGCAGTTTGTGGGCGAGGATGAGCATCGTCGTGGCGGGTCGCATGCTGTAGTGGAGGGTGAACATTCCAGTGTTGTACACTGCCAGTCGGAGCACATGAAGACTCTCAACATCGCAGGCAGCCTTCAACTGGGAACCATAGCTGGTTGCATCTTACTCGGAACCATGGATCACAACGGTGGTGCCATCGCAAAGTGCTTTGCTGATCAAATTGTGAAACCCACCAATGTGGTTCTTCGGGACTTCAACGAATACCACATTGAAGTTCAGAGTCGCAACCTCAGGGGGAATCGGTGCACCAGGGGTTCCATCCACAAGATAAATGATACCTTCGCCCTGTGATCCTTCGTCACATGTGATTTTGGTCGGGTGTTTGTCGTCTCCAACCAGAACCTGTAACGTAACAATGTGACAGCAATATTTGACGATGTCTCATCTTCTACTTGCAGCGCATATCGAAAGTGGAGAACGAATAACATCAGTTGTAACGAAATTAGGGTACACAAATTGCGTATCGAAATTTCGGAAGACAATTAGTCCGGCAAAATTTCGACGGCAAAATTGTCTGCCGAAATTTCGGTAGACAAATTGTCTTCCGATATTTCGGCAAGCAACCGCATCGGTTACGATTTGGCTTTTCAAAGTGTGGCATTACCTCAAGAGTAATCATAGGTTGTCCCAACTGTGTCCGTAACGCTTCCCATTCCTCATCAAGCCAAAGATTTGCTTTCTTCACAACACTCCACGGCGGACAAGGATTTTCCTCAGTAGGAACCCACGTCGGACCAGGACGGATGGCGATGTCGCTGGATCGCTTGGCTTTCTTCAAAATCCTGAGGATCCGCTCCCATTCACCCGGATTCCCTGCACAGTGCAGGAAAATGTGTGAGGAAAATAAAGAGGTGTAAAAAATTTCAGTGTCGAAGGCGCAAACTATACTTCTGTCATTGTGGACGTAGGGATTCTCAGGGTTCAGCATATGATACTGATACAGCCTCTGCGCCTTCAGATTCCTGCACACCCTGCGCAAACCTGTCGGGGTCGGCTTTTCGCCCTGTTGAAACAGGTGAAACAATCACACGCAAGTCTTCCGAAATTTCGCCAGCGACGTAGGCCGTGCACACCTTCAGGTAGGCAATCACACTTTTCATATCCAATGAATTGATGCCCTCAACACATTTGAAATGGTAAAACACCGAATGCTCCTCATTGGGCAGATACATGGACGCAATAGCGGCAGCCATCTCCGTTCCTCCCACGCGGACGACTTTCGCCATGATTATCCAAGATTTCACCATGTTTGCCTGTATGAAAATATGTTGCAGTAGGCGATTTGCGACAGCGTGTGGCCGTGTGTGCCTGAACGCGTCATACCCGCGTTCCTGCTTGGGCCGTGTGCCCAGCCTTGGCAAGCATGAGGTCGGTGATCTCTGACAGTGAGGATTTAGGTAGTCTTGTGAACTCTCGCGCAAGAATCTTGCAGCGTTGCAAAATGGTGTGCGAAGTACCGCCATGTTGGATACTATTGTGGTGTCCTGCTAGAATCTCTCTCACAGCAAGGGGGGTGTCGGCGCGCAGTCTTGTCTCTGTGAAACGTACCATCCACGGCTTCGGCTTCAGATGCTTCGTCTGTAGTTCCTTTTCAAGTTGCTCGCAGGCAGCGACTGCATGCTGCCCACCCAGTGTGAGTATCTTGCCAGCTGATGAGACAGACAACAAGGTAAGTATAAAGTGCTATGCTTGCACAGGCACGTGGTAGGAGAACACACCAAAGGGAAACGTAAGTACATCAATACGATGGTCATCGGGCGGCGTTGCTGCAAGGATGTTGGACTTCACCAGCTCAGTCTTCACAGGATCAACGACACGTGTTTGTCCGTGTGCTGGTATACCATCATCGTTGTCGAACTGCAGTTTCGATCTGTGCACCTCCTGCACGAAATCAGTGTACTGCTAGATGGTCACCGTGTCCGGGTTCACGTATTCGTACGACGCTTCTGAAGAGAAGGCAGCAGGAACATGTAGATTGGAACAGCCACAGCACTCGCACGGACATAGCACACATATACCTGGTTCGCCAACTACCTTCTGTTTCTTAGCGATTGGTTCTTGCGTCAGACCGCTGTCTTCGACATCCGAGGCTGGAGCATCTGCGGACTCGGAACGTTCCTTATGTTGCACAGGGTCTGGAACAGCTGCAGAAACCACGTCCTTCTCAACTTCCTCATGAGCAGCTTCTTGTTCTTTGGTGCTATGGTCCTTCGTATCGTGGTCCTTAGAACCCTTCTGACGCGGAGGTTGAAACGGTTTCATACGTCGGAAAAACGGTTGAAAATGAACCTGAAATGGTATTCGGTGTCGAAATAACGAAAATTAGCAAACTGCAGTCCAAAATAGGTGAATCTTGTGTCGATTCCGGTACCCTTTTTAGGTACGCACATACATGACCCTTGTGTCTCGTTGCGGCACATCTCTTATGCGGGATTGGAAGGATGTGAAATGCTCGTAACCTTTGTCTTACCGAAAATAGAGGACACCAATGTATGAAAATTCTCTTCCTAAATTTCGGAAGACATGGCTTCAGGAAATTCCAGATGCCGGAAAGGGCGTCCTCCGTATTTTTGAAGGTCTACATCTGTAGCGCTGGAAAAAAAGAAACGCTGCAAACCGTAGGCGACAGAGTGTTCTGAAATGCTTTCAACAAACGATTGCATGTGTGCACTAGCAATGCGCTCCCGGACGTTGGTGGTGATAACGATTCATTTATCGGCCCTCCGTTCCCAAGAAATTACCACAACGCTTTCCTCAGTAGAACTGTTATCAGCGGTACAAGCATGTGGCATTGGAACTTCATACCTACGTTTGCAAAGACGCGCGTACAGGGGGGGACAATGATGCGAGAACCTGTGAAGACGTTGTTTCCGAAATTTCGGAAGACCAAAGTCGATAAATGGTTCCGTAGCATGTTTCCGAAACACAATTACTATTTTACCCGGTTGTGCTTCGTGATGCAGTCCCTTCAAATTGCGCACTGGGCATCAATGAACGCAGAGTGTAGGACACATTGGGGTCATTTCGTTCAAGCGAATTCACCATGCATTATGGTAGCGCAGGAATGTAGCATCCGGGCAGACATATCAGGTACTCGGCTGCATCGTGGTTAAATGTGCGGTTAGGGTATCACCTTTCGTTTGGTTGTGGGATCGTTTCAGAATATTTACAATTGGGGACACATGGCTAACTGTTTGCGAGGGAGATACACCACATGTGTGTTTGGTGACATTACGGAATCTCTTCCGAAATTTCGTCAGACATTAAACAATCAGACAACCATCGTTATCTGGTGCATGCAACACAAAACGTTCAGCACTGACGTGTCCATTTTAGGATCGATCACAAGTGCATGCGAAATGCACGAATCTCTTCCGAAATTTCGGAAGAGATTACTCGAAATCTTCATCATCTCTCGCATGTAACACGAAAGGTTCATTGCTTACTGGAATCTCATCGTCAGGCACTGCATCCACATATTCTTCCTTGATCGCGCGACGTGTGTTCTGTGGCCGCATGTCCACTCTCGCCTGTGTTCGAGTCCCTGTTCGCTGTCGTTTGGCTCGTGATTGCTCGTTCCGGGTGGCAACTCGTTTTTTCCCCCTTGCATGATCAGCGGATTGTGTGGTGTTTGGTTGGTCGTTTCTGCCGCGTGCCGCATTACTTCGTGTTTCTGCGGCCATTGCACGGCCAACATTGTTGTTTCTTTGTGTATCTCTCGTATTTCGCCAGTGCATCTGGATGCCTCGATACTCAAGCTCGTCCAACACCACTTCCCCCCGGGGTTTGCGTCCAATCCCATGTTCCTGTAGCAGAGCGTGTTCCACACGTCCAGCTGTGCTGCGGGTTATCAGATACAGACCGTGATAAAGTAGTTTGGTTAGGTTTTGTGTATTACAACTCAATGAGGGGGGCGCACACCAGTCGATGTTCCATTGGGCCTCCGGTTTAATTGTTTTGCTTGACTTGTATTCAAGAAAGGGTGTGGTAACGTTTGCGGCATTGCTCAGAAATCTTCGGACAGAAATACGCATGAATGCAACAAAATGGGGGGGGACGGTCTCGCGGGCGTGTGTGCTCCACTCTCGTGGTGTGGGTATCGTTATGAACAGGTCAGATGTGCCCTGTAGGGAGTTTACGTTTGGATGTTTTCGCCATGCTGCACCTAAGCGACTCAATTTGCTTTCGTTCGATTCCTCATTGTGAATGACTGCGCAAGTTCTCCAGTACCATGGATGTGAACACAGGAGACCCTGTGCAGCACTCTGAATGTATTCCACTTTCCGTGCATCTCCGCCACTTATGCTGGTCAGAAGTATAAAACAGTAAAACAGGGATTCACGAGCGTGTCGTGCAGACCCAAGTTCGCGTCCCTCCCATGTGCACTTGCGTACGAGGTGGCCAATAACGAACAAAGCCGGTGCATATGATGACATCAGCCTTTGTACTGTTGTGACCCTTTGCAAAGTCATCCGGTCCCGGGCGGTGGGGTGGGCAATAGCTCTAATGCGCTGTACAATGTTGTTCACAAGATCTTTAACGTAGGGCCAGGCAAGCAGCAAGCCTGCAAACACCTTCTCCATGAATTGAACGCGGCGGTTAGCTGGTACATCTTGCGTTGCATTCAGTTCCCGGTCCAAGAGGACTGCAATTACAGGCAGAAATTTCCTGTATGTCACTGTTAGACAGTACTTGTACGGGTGCCACACCCCGTACACGATTGGTATATGCTGCAGAAAATGCCTGAAGTTAAAATGCAGATAATCCTTCCCATACAGAAATCTCATTAAAACATTGTGTACCTTCATGTCGATCAGCAATGGCATTGTTTTCCCGGTATGGCGCTGCACCTCTGAGACCATGCCTAGTAGATCCAACAAATCTGCAGTACAACCACATCTTGTCCCAGAGATTTGAAAAGGATGCCACACCTGTCGTTGAACAACGTCATGAACAATGTCCAGAGGAATGCGAATCCAACTCCTATCGGCTGTCAGAGCAGTTGCAATGGAATCTTTCAATGCTTGAAAAGACTCTTGGATTTTAAATGCCAAAGCTGGTACTGCCAAACGCATTTCTCGCAGTGTCCTGTGGCCTGGAAAGTTGTTCAACCTTACGGTACGAAGGAGACATGTAGCAGTTGCATTGTGTGAGCGGTCTGAGTAGAAGGGATTCAACACAAAATGCTTGATGTAGACATTGTCAAGCCACATGCAGGTGCTCTTACCATCAATGCGATCCAAGAGTTGTTGTGCCTTGTTCGCAGCTCGTTCATACAGAGACACTTCCTGTCGGGCGACAATTCCGTAGTTCTTCAACACACGCTGCTGTGCGCGCGTGGCCGAGATGAACAGTTGTTCCGGTTGCAACTGCCGGTATGGGACAACACGAGCAGACATTGAACGCCAGATACACATCACCTCCTTTGCAAAAATTGTAATCCACCTCTTCCTTGGTGTCACACCGACATCAGCCAGAAATTTGTTCCACGATGGGCGTGTACTTTTTTCAACACGCATTTGGAGACAGAACAGCACAAATGTGGCACTGACACCACCGGCAGCCGCATCATGCAACATGTCAATGCCGGCGATCCATTCATGTCCCTGAATGAAGCTCCGAAGTGAACATACGAGATCGTGACCCGTAAATGAATTCATTAATGTTGATAGAAATCACTGTGGGGCGAGGTTGCTTACAGCGTTAACATAGGACATGTACCTGACATCTGAAAATTTTTGGAATTCATTCGGCATTTGTAGCATTCACATATTTGTTGATTACTGTTCAGTGTGTTCAGGATGTGTGCCACTTGAACTACTTCGGGTGAAGCAATGAAGGTGATTCTTCCGAAATTTCGGTAGAGGAATTGCTATCTGAAATTTTGGTATTTGGGTTGTCTGTAGAAATTTTGTGACGGAAATTGTTTGTTTGTTTTGGTAAACGTAATGTTTTCCGAAATTTCGGCAGACAGTTTACGATGTGTCTGCCTTCCGAAATTTCGGAAGACAATTGGGATTCCGAAATTTCGGAAGACCGTGTGTGTTCTGTGTTCACTTCAACGAATGAGGTGCCTTTCGAAATTTCGACAAGACTGAGGTCTTCCGAAATTTCGGTAGACATTTCCTTTTCTAAAAAAAAACTACACAAATTTTTCTCTACCGATATGCGGATGATGAACGTACAAATGCGTATACAATGTAGTACAATGCAGTACAAGCAATACAGTTCTTCTACATTGAGAGATTTGATTTTGTTGTCGCTCTCCTTTCACACAGTAACAGGTCAAATTAACTTTGTTACTTGGGGGATTCGGGGTGTAATGTGCTAACTGATGCGTTTCTGTACTATGCCCACCTCCCTTAATTTCTTCCCCTGCCTTCGTTATGCTCCTGCATTAGCTACATACCTGCAATCCATTTTTCCGAGTCATTCATACATTTGCATAACCTTCATCCTCATATCATATTTTGACCTATTTTCTCTATGGTCAAATACCCATTTCTACACCACTTTTGAAAATTTCCGCTTTTTGCATTTTTGGGTTTAAAATCGGGGTTGGAGTTCAGCCGTCTAAGATTGTGTTGGTGCATCCAATAAGCACAACTCCTCAAAGGCAACCGCTCTAATTACCAACCGCCATCAAATGCCTTGAGGCGATGCATGATCAGTGCCAATTGACTGCTGACTGCCGGGTGATAGACAAGCTGCTGGTGGCTGAGCCAGCCGTTGGCAGTTGACCACAAACCGCCAATATGGAGTTTGTGGAATTTTCTAGAAAATTATACTACTTCAATCTTGTCCAGGAACCCCTTGGGTGGGGCTGGAGTTGGGTGAGGGATTGTCTCTTCCAGTGGCTGCGGTGCCGTGCTTTCCTGGCTGGGAGGTGAAGGAGCAAGGGTATTAGAAGGTTGGGGTGTGGGGTGCGGATCTGCACTTCAGCTCCTCCCCAAAATGAGCAGGCAACACACCTGCCTCCAAGTCTTGATGTACTTGTCTTTGGGCAAATACTGGGCAAATCCAAGGGTACCATTGGCACGAGGCTGGATAGACACCTGATGGAGCACATTGACGACATCCACTGTTGTTGCGTCACAACCAGACACAGACCCAAAGGCAATCTACATAAGTGGTAGTTGGAATGGCATCCAAAGCTTGGGTGTCAATTTGAGGGGCAGTGCGTGAACTATTGGGAGTGTAAATGACACAATGAGCATCATCAACATCTCAACGGGTTGCTACACAGACATGCATCTTGAGTAAAAGATCTAAAAGAGTTGAGTAAAAGAGAAAGAGGCATAGGAGGAAACTCCAACTGCTTGAGTGGACATGGCATGCCTCATCATGGGCAAGCTGTGAAGCCTTTCAAAGCTTATACGAGAGACTGCATGCTGTGTGTTGTTTCCATGGGGCTGCATGTGCATGATGAAATACTTCCAAAGTGCAATCAAACCCACACACTGCTCTCCAACCCGGTTAACAAGAATTAGGCAGGCATCGCACCCAGCAAGCAAAATTGCTATGGGCTTTCCCTTCAGTGAATCCCCTAACCCCTGAGCTGTCTAGCACTGCAACTTCTACTTGACTGCAGCACCGTGTTCCTCAGGTGTCCTTGCAATCTCCGCCTTGGTTTACTCAAGTAATGGTTGCTTTCCACCATGGTGGTGTCTTTATAGCAAACTGTTTCATCCCCTTCACGCCAAGGCTCCATGTGCATGCGTCCCCTAATGTCCGTTGGGGCCTATGTGCTTCTCTTCCTACAGCAAGGCCAAGTATGCCCAAGTACAGAGAGCGAAAGTGCATGCCATCCGCACACACATGCAAACCCTCCCATGTGCAACACCACCACATTGGGTTGGAGTATTGGTTGCTCCTCGTGTAAAATGTTGTTGACTACCCATGACCTTGGACAATGGCTTCTGTGTGGATGGAGGAGCTTAACGTTTCCGCTTCACAGCTGATTTACACCACCAGCATGGTGCAGCCATGAGCGCTACTGTGCTTAACCACCACAACACCTTCAGGTTTGCTGTTGAGTCATTGCAACTGCAACCATACTGCTCCATCAACCAGGGAAAATTGTAGCTGCAAGAAACCAAAAAAAAAATTGCAGCTGCCACAAAATGAGTAACAAAAAACAACATTTCAAATAATATTGGAGAGACATTTACTCGCAGTTGCAACCCATCACCCCCACCCCCCCAGGTGAAATGGATGATATGTAACCGCAACAAAAAATGACAATGTTTTTACGCAAACCCCAATACCCTCCAACCGCCTGATGGGTGAGGGCTTGTAGTCTTGGGGCCATGGACTGCATGCTTGTTGGCGGCAAATGGCTACCCATGGCAGGGGGTGTGGGCGACTTCAGGCACCCAGATTTTGCTGTGGTCAGGGCCTAGAGTGGAGGGGCCCGCCCCCGAATGTTTTCCCCTTGGGCCACCGTGTTCCTGACACCATATTGCATGGGTTTTAGCAGAATTTTCCCCCCCTTTGGTAAAAACTACTTGCTATTTCATCGGAGCCAAGTTTAGTGCCAGTTTTTGTACAAACCCCCCCCCCGGTTTTTTTGAGACCCCTTCAGAGGGAGGGCCAATTTTTGCAACGTTAAACGGGGCTCCAAGCCATCGCTTGCAAAGATTTTTGCACGACAGGGGACACACACTTCCACCATGTTTCCGCTTGAGCGAGTGCTGAAAGAGAGGGCGGGTCAGCGTGAGCGCTACGGGGAAAGGGCATTAGCGCCCACGGTCAACCGGGGACACCTCAAAGTAGCTAAAATAGCATGACATGATCCTCCAAGGGCTCGGCATGGCCCCGCAGCCCCACAACGACCGTTTCCATGCGTAGCATCCATGACGAATACATCCATCCCGGTAGGGGGAGGCCGTTCACAAAGCTACAAGGTTACCTACGGCTCCCAGAGGCAACCTTGCCATGTCCAACTCACGATTTTGCGCGCTTATTTTCCCGACTATTGGGTGTTGGTTGTGTCGCACTTTGCTTGTGCATACCCTTCATGGGTTGCTGCCGCCTGCTTTGTTGCGTAGCAGTCGTCTTTTGCTTTGCTGGCGCTGTTTTGCTGTACCGCTTGTTCCGTGCACCAAAGAGCCACCTGAACTTGATGACGAAGAAGAAGAAGATGCTGATGACGACGAGGAACCTCAAGAGAACCGGAGCTTTAGATGTACCGGTGTTGTTTTTGGAGCCGCTCTGCGAGTTGCTCTCCTCCGCCTCCTCCTCCTGCTCGCCGTTACTTTCGCTATTGGCCGCCACTTGCTCCTCGTGGTGGGGGTGCCAGTCACTCAGACTGCCCGTGGCTTTCTTTTGCCCAAAAATGTCACCACCTTGGTCTGACGATGTTGTCACGCCAGACTTAGGAACATGTACACAAATAGACGGAGCCGGTCGCACCTCAGGCACAGAAACATTGGCCCAGGATGTACCATGGAAATGTGTTGTTGTATTCCCAAGATGAAGGGTGTAGTTGTGCACATGCATGGGGCATTGCCGTGGCACATTGGCACCCCGCTTGACAGCAGAGGCATATGCATAGGGACAAGTCGACGACACCTTCCTGCCTTTCAGTTGCACAGTGCAAATTCTGTTGGTAGCCCCACAAAACCCACATACAGGATGGTCGCCACTGTGCTTACTGTCGCACACTTTGTTACCGTCTAGCATATGATTGGTGACGTGGCCCATCATCAACTTCGGTGGGATACTCTCTCCACAGAACAAGCAGTCGCCGTGAGTGTCACGGGCCCGCAGCACACAAATCTTCACTCCTGGATAAAGATCCACCTGCATTGCAAGGCAGGTTTTGATGTCCTTGCTATTGGTGACAAAGACATCCAGGGTGCCCTTCTCCACAATGGAACGGCCATCTGTTGCAAGATCCAAGTCTGCAAATAAAATGCTAGCAGCTAGCACAGAATTGAGGGCCAAAGCGGGCACACCAAACGAAATTTTAGGCATCAAACCCAATAAGAGAAATGAACTTGCCAATGACAGTGGCATGTGCACATTGTACCAGGGCTTTTGGATCAAGCGCCACGGCATTGCGGTTCTGCACTTGACATTTGACACAGCTCAAGATGGCTCCACGATAACAAAAGACAAAAGGGAGTGCTTGGCAGGACACCATCCTTAGCCTCATTTGTCCACTGGACATTCGGGCATGCTGATATGCCTGCAGTGCGTCGTAAGCGATGTGCAAAATCGCTAGCGTAATCGCGATTCAACACCTTGTTCACAAATGTGGCAACGTGCCACACCCTCCAGCTTGCAAGCTGCATGTACGCGGCTTTCTTGTCCTTGAGGTTGTAGCGCTACAACAACCCTCAACTTGACACTGGCACCTTCCTTAGTGTCTGCAGTACTATCCACAAGGGTTGCCAGTGCATTGTGACTGACAATTGGATCCTTCTCCGTGGGACTTCCTTTCCAAATTGGGACCCCTTTTGGCCGCAGCAGTGTGATGCCCTTGCAGAACCTCTCGTCAAAGATACCCTCTCCAAAGGTACCAATCTATGTATGGTTGCGAAGCGTTGGCTCTGCCCAGTTGATTGCGGAACGCCACACCATACCAAACTTGATGCTTTGCACACAATTGTCACGGCAAAAACATCACATAAAATTCCGCTAGCTGCGCTGGCCACACACAAGGCACAAAGAAAGGCGTGCTATGTAAACGGCAATGTGCTTGATGCAGCGCAAGTAGCGAGCAGGAAGACGGATGATAAAATTCCCATTGGCCTACTGAGAACCCAAATTGTTTGGGAATTGTGGCTGGAGCACTGGCATGGCATCATATGTTGCCAACCATGGCACCGAAGAGCTCTGAATGTTTCCTGGATTGGTTCATGGCGCTCAGTGAAAGGGGGCAAACAAATGCAGTGTGGTGCAATGTAGTGTTAGGTTGTGTATCACAGTGAATCAGAGTGATGTATTGTGCTAAGGTCAATCCATTAGTCTTTCTACTGCAACGCAAGCACTCTGTTGGCCTTTATGCTGCTACTAATGGCAATGCCTTGAAAAGAAACCCCCCCCCCCCCCCCCAAACACTCAATTTGGACCTTGTGACTTGCCATTATGCTACTACTAATTGTATTCGCTTGAAAAAGGGTGGTTTTCTTGTGTCCAAAAAACACTGAATTTGGACCTTCCAAAAAAACTTGGGATCTTTGAGATCCAGCGCGCCCCTAATGGGGGTGTGCCTTCTGGTGGCTTGATGGGCTCTGCCTCTACCACCCCCTTTTGTGTCATAGACTTTGTAAGCCGGGCTCCTGTCAAGATCGCATCAACACCTGCATCCTCTCCCCTGTTAAGCCCTATTTTTTGGTTTCACATCAAAATACTTACACCACAGTAGCCTTTTGCAGTTGCAAACTGCACAAACAAAGCTGGGTGGTGCAAACACATCCAGTGCCACATGGGTGAGCAAACACGGATAGAGGAATGGCAACAACATCCGATAACTGTGAACCATCTGAATTCCAACTGAAATTTGCTGGAGAAAGAGCACCTTGTTCACCAAAAGAAGGATGACCGTGGTCGCATTGTTATCTCCTCCGGACTCGATAAGATAAGATTAGTTTTTTTCTGGGGGGGGGGGGGTACGAGCACCCCATCATTGTCTCCGAATTCACTAGGAATGTCATTTTTCTTGTTGTGTGCTTGGCGCACTTTTATGATATTTTTTTGGCATGATAGACACATTGCTTCTTTGGGGCTGAACACACGGTGTCGCCTTGCAGTACACATGGCAACATTTCCATGGCGAAGCAGCTACATAGTCCCGTGTACGCTTGGGCAGCTGCCAAAGCCTCGTGGAAGCTGCCTTAAGGACTCTAGGGAGGAGGAAGAATTGACACCCCCACCCAACACCTACTTCACCAAGCGCGGAGGGATTGGCTGGACCATCCGGTAGATCAAAGAGAGGTCCTCGGCTAGGCGAGGTTTGGGTCGTTCTTGGGTTGGCAAGAAAGCTGTAAACTCAAGCTATGATCCCAGGTCACCATTGTCAATGTGTTGGAACATATCTTTCCACGATGCCACATTTGTGTGTGTGTGTGTGTGTGTGTGTGTGTGTGTGTGTGTGTGTGTGTGTGTGTGTGTGTGTGTGTGTGCTTTGATGAAGTCCCCACTCGGCCCAGTTTCCTCCCAAATTGCGACAATGGTGCTAGAACATGACATAGAAAAAGGGTGAACCAAAAAAAAAAGAATTGTGCACAACACCAGCCAGCCGAACCATAACACTCGCCCACATCCTATGCAACCACCAACCCACATCCAACGCAGGCACCCTCGAAGTAGGGTCGCGCTCCAGGTTCCTAGTGTGGAGGAAAGAGAAAATGGCTGAGTAGGTCAGCAAAAATCACAACAGCGAGGGGAGGAGTGCAAAGTGGCTATATAACCCATGGATCACCTCTGTGATGATAAATACTACAACTACAACTTCAATCATCTTACTCATTTTTTACTCACAGTTGCAATGTTGCAAATGCACATAAAAAAAATGAACAATACTATCAACTTTTACTGGCGGTTACACCATGACGAAAAATTTTAGCCGTCGATGAAAAAAAACATCATCGATATTATCTTATTATTATTATTGGAGATTACTAATAATATTACTTGTGGTTTGTATGCTGTCCATTTTACTCGCAATGACCACCCAAACTTGAAACTTTTGATTTATTGTTTTGGCCACATGCTTAAAAACAAAACATGAATTAATTTTGGTGATTTTTTTTATTTTTGTACTTAGTTTTCTGGCTGTTCGGCAGGCAAAATCAATTAAATTTGGCAGCTAACAAACTTTTGGCCATAATGGTTTCACTCAGACATAAAATTGTAGAACATGGGTCCACATTGCAAAAGAACTCATCAATGGGTCTCCAAATCAAATGCACACATCATCCTCTTGCTTAATATGCGGGGAAACTCAAAGAGCCTTTTCTTCCACGAGGATGGAACATACAGAAGACAAGCGGGCATCGTGCATCGAAAGTGGTGTGACGTTTCGATGAATGTGCCATGGAGATTTCCAGTAGTGTGTGGTCCATTGGCTGCAACTGTGACTTGGACCTGGACCTTGGCAACCCTCCTATCTCCAATAATAAAACTATTATCAAAAATATCTTTGTGATGCATCTTCATAATAGTGACAAATGTTGACTACATATCCGGAGCTACAGAATTATTCAAATTTCTTGAATGAATTATGACACACCTTATTACCACAATCACCCAAATGTCTAATTATTTAATCAAAATTTTCAAGTCTGGCAATACAATGTACGTTTACTTGCGGCTACCACGTGGGTTTACTTGCAGTTACAATGCCCGTTTACTTTCGGTTACAACGCTCCAACGTTGGGGGTCGTCATGTGGCTGACATGACGGGTAACACTATGGACTTCTGTGTTGGGAGGTGGGCTACCCCGCGTGCTTCAACTTTGTGCCCGTTGACTTCCTATTGCTCTCCCACAAAACACCTTCCCCTGTTGGGCAACAGAGTGCAGGCCTTGAAGCCTTCCAACGATCCAAAACACCCTCGGTGTAGGTTGGATGCCCCGGGCCTTGTGACTTGAGGTGGGGTGTTCCCTACACGGTCAAGATGTGTGTGTCCTTCCCGAAGGGGTCAATATGTGTGTGACATAAAATACTACCTAGTATGCCCCATCCAGGGCGAGGGGGTTCGAATTATATACCCCAACCGAGTGCAAAACTTATGGGGCTCTGGAGGGGGAGGGGGCGGGTTTGAAAGGGCACCGGGGGGAGTGCCCGGGGGGGGGGGGGGGTTGAGGCACCTCCGAACAGTTGGGTATGCGGCCCAGGTAGCCTGACTCACGCACCACCCCTAATCAAATGGATAGGGTGTCATCATCTTGGGTATTACCGGCAATGAGGGCTACACCCCTGCGGCGCCCGTGGCACGTGCAGTGTGCCCTGCAGCGCACCTGCGGCACGCCTATGGCGCGCGCTAGGAATAATCCCGACAGCAAAAAATTTGGTCGCGCGCACTATGCGGCCTGTGGCATATAGCACTCTCGTGGCCAAATTCGAGATTCTCTAACCCCCTGAAGTATAATTACCCGAATCGCGGATGTTCCCGTAGCTCCTGAAATCGGCAGCTCGGCCCAGGAGACCGGGCGCCTCACTCATGTTCACCTAGGTTCTGGAGATAATGCGCGACGCAAAGCCCCAAGCCCAGCTTATAGCACAAGTCACGTTGAAGAAATAATTGCCCCCGCTGTTAGCAACTTCTAGCACACCCTACTAAAGAGAATAGACGAGCACGCTTGTAGAGAAAACCTGCTGAGACAGCTCCACTTGTATCCACGCCTTCCCTCTGCGCAACAACAGAGCCAACCATCCAGCAATGAGAGCCGCCCGTCTCATGATGCCCGTCGGCGACTTGTCCGAGTCTTGCATCTTGGAGATACCCTGACGCTCGTCTGCATGATAACATGCTACGCCGCCGTCACCACCCACATCTACCATTCAGTCCGCCAGAATCACCGAAGTATGAAGCCGGGCACAAGAACAACACGACCGCGCCGCCGCAAGAGGAGAACACAACAAAAGCCATACGGTATACACCCTAGGCAACTTTTGGACGAAAAACGCTGCTACAACCTCTCCTGCACAACGCACGGGCTATGAGTACGATTCGGACACGAGCGGTGAGTCCTTCATGCCGCAAGACTTCAACCACTTCCCGCTGCTGACCGCCTCTTCTCCACCACGTCCCCTTGCTACATCCGCGTCTGCAGTCTGTCAAGCCGCCTCCCATGCACACCAGGCGAATACTTTGGTCTCCTACCTACAAGAACGCGACCCCTTGTGCCCAGCTATTGAACTCACGAGCCGAGACGATAACCAACTGATGTCCTCTGAGGTGCACACAACTGCGTTGTATCAATGGAGCGCCACAGCCTATAACAACGCCACTATGGACCTACATCCGCTAACGTATGGCCTAGTTCTGGCGTCCGTGAGATTACGTCCAGAGACCCCTATGGACACCTCTGCAGAGACTGGCACTGCAAGTGCGGCTTTGTTAACTTCGAGTTTCGCAACATATGCCGCGAGTGTTAGAGCAGCAAGTTCCGCCCGCCAGACTGCCATGTCAACGACGCCAAATGTGTTGTTCGGTGACGGATAAGTTGTATCTGCATGTCTCAATGAACTACAACCGGTGACCAGGCCATGGATCTACACCCAATATGAAGTAAGCTTTACCCTGTTTTATACTGCTCTGGATTGTTTTGGTGGTACCGCACTCTCCTCCCACACACCTTGCATCTACGAGCAATTCTGAGATCCCTTGATTTGCATTAGCTGAATGTAAATTTTGACTTTGTGAGAAGCCTCATAGTGATCATAAATGGGTACTTGGCTGTTGTCCAGTTACCAAGTAGATGTCTGGGCTTACCTTGCTTTTCCTGTGGGCCACCGGAAGGCCCTACAAACAGGGCCCTCCACTTACTCCCCCTGTTTGGCTTTCTCGTCACCTGGTGTGTACCAATTGCCTCACTGCTTTGCTTTGAGTCAGTTGTTGCCTTTCTCATGCCTAAGACGGTAGTGTACATTAAAGTTGCGCAGCAGACTACTGTTTTTAGTGTGGGCGCTCCTGAGAACACCATGTCATATGAGTCAATGTTCTCTTCTCTGTTTATTTCTCTGTGCCTCCCTTGAATTGCATACCACTACTTGAGACCTGTTGTTCATTCCCTTAGGGGCAAAATAGCAAGGTTTTCGAAACAGTGTTTGCAGGTTGGGAAACACAAACAACACAACCGCCACACCCATGTCCACCTGGCACCTACCACGGTCATTTCAACACACCATGACACTTTGCCGCTTTTTCTGGCGCAGACATCACATGCACAAACATACACACAACCAAGACATACATACCCACACACAGAACACACATCAGCACTATGCCACCCTGTGACCTTCTCAGACCTGTGGCACAGGTCGGAGACCATCAGCCCGGCCAGCAATAAATTCTCTTTTCCTGTTAAGACTATTTTTAGCCAATCAGTTCCTACCAATTCATCCAGCCATTCTCTTTCACACATCATTTACTCGACTTGTCTTCTCCTGATATACTGACACCGTGAGCTTCTCAGTGCCTCTGTGTTGGGGATTCATTCACCTGAATTTACTGTCAAGTTTCTGACACTTTTGTTTTTTTGGCAAGTTTTTCCTCAAAAAATTTGCTGCCTGGCATCCTTTGTGATTTTATTTATGTAAAATTATTATATCAGTTGCATGAAAGTCCACACTCTGCCCAGAGCCCTCTGCAAGTCCTCGAGGTGTAGCCAGGAGGAGTGCCAGGGCCCAGCTAACTGGGCCTTGTACTTACTTCAGAACCACGTTTAATGTAATGTAGCATAGGACCATAGTGCATCACGCTGGGCCAGCGGGACCTGCAGCGCGCAGGTGTAGCCCTCAATGGGTACCGGAAACTTCCAAGGGGGGGGTTATGAGGCGGTCATGGGGTGAGGTGCACAGCATGGGGTTCGCGATACTTAGGGAGTGGGGCGTTCATGGGGGGAGGTGTACAACATGGGGTCCACGGTATACAAAGGAGTGAGAAAAAGTGATAATTTGGACGCCAAAGGATTTCAAAATTTTGGTGGTTCAAAGAAGAGGGAAGGTTGCTTCCCTAATGCCGGCATGCTTCAAACCATGATGCACATCGTAGAGTCGCCACATTTGTACCAACAACACACAAGGGTTCAGGCTAAGAAAGGATGTCGCCAAATCGGCACATGCATTACTTCTTGGCGCGCTTTTTGGCCTCAGAACCAGGCCGCCGTTTCGCCACCGGCGCAAGTTGTGGGTCATCTTCCCATTCCCCAAAGCGTCCGGCTTTCTTTTCGTTCCCTGCACCCTTGGAAATTGCTCGCTTCCTTGTCACAACTTGCTAGGGCAATACGTCACCAACATTTGAGGGCACAAATTCCGAACTTGCAGTGCCGCTGGTGTTGCTGCTACTATTGCTACTACTGCTGCTACTGCTACCGCTACTGCTGCTACTAGTGCCACTATTACTACTACTACTACTACTGCTGCTGCTGTTGCTGCCGGCATCAATAGCGGTAGGCACATGTTATGAGGTAGTAATTTCCGGCACAGGCACAGGGACACGATCTGTACGGCCCGCCCTGTGACCACGCGAGAAGGCAGCAAGGACAACAGCCCGTTTCCTCTACTGAAATCAAAGGTGCCGGGGGCCCCATTGGGTGGCCTTCCTCGATATGGTCCGCCAAAACATAGGAGCGAACCCACTTGCCACACGTGTCCGCACAGGGCATTTCATCGGCACATTGGTACAGGGATTTGTCTTGGATCCCTTTTGTGCATGGGTGACACTCAGTTGCTCATGGGCAAGAGGGCACGTGCAGTGCACCTTTGCGGCCATCATGTTGTTTGGCACTTCCCGAACCACAAAAAAGGCAAAATTGCTGGATGGGCAATTGTTCCTGATCCGCCCACCTGTGTCCTTTCAAAAAATGCCCTGCCACATGCAACCGCATGTACTTTAGCTCAACACTGCGGTCACGACCTGGGAATGAGCACGGCTGGAATCCACGGGCAGTGCTAGTCTTTAGGAGGGGCACCCGGTAGTACCAGGCAAGGTGGGGTATGAGACACTAGCTAGCTAGGTGCTCAACCTAATCCTGTGAGAATTGCCATAGGTGCTCCACATGGCTTTGTGGTCTGCACATGTGCACATGCCGCCCCAAAATCTGATGTGTCATGTTGTCCAGGTGACTGGACTAGTGCACAACCGCGGCATCAAGGAACACCTGCCACGGCATGAATTGGCACAAAACAAGGGCATAACTGCCCTCCAATTCCCTGTGATTCACCTCAATGTGCCAGCCTTGGAACTTGATATGCACTATGCTATAAAAACCAAGGCCCGCCCTTTCATCATCCAAAAAAATCGTCAGCGCCAAAAAAAACATCAAAAGGGCGGATCGCATGGGGCTTCTTTTGTGGGGTGGGGATCACCCAACCAACACTAGGAATAGACGATGTGCCTTGGTTAGACCGGGCAACGGCGACCTTCATGTCATTGCGATGGCCGTTGACCAACGTATTTAGCAATTGCTGAATGTGTATTCGCTTCAAACTTCACAAACAGAAGATCCTCATCCAAGGATGTGCCTTGCAAAAAACCTGCCACTACCCCGGTGGATATACACACACAGGCGGGTTGAGTAATTTTAGTGCATGCCGCATGCCCGGGAAAAAAAATTTGGCGCCTGTGGGGCCCGCATTTTGCCCAAAATCTCAATTTGGAGAAAGACGGGTTTGAAAACTTTGGGGGTCCGGAAGGGGTGTGTGACCTAATTCAAAAACAGACAAGTGCAAATCAGAGGTAATGCACTCCACAGTCAAGCATAAGCGCATCTTTATTCTCTATGCCAAACCTCGTTAAACCTCAACACACACACTGTGTCTGAAACAGAAAACGGAACATCATCCAGAAGAGGGGGGGGGTCGGGAATTCGAACAGGCCGCCCCCCTCGATCCAGGGCACATAACACATCTTGGGGTCCCCAAAGAGGGGGATAAATCAAAGTGGCTACACTGGCCGTCTCAGGGTCCTCATAGTGGGGAATAGTAGGTGGCTGGAAGGCCTCGGCCAAATGGCACTATCCTGAGCCCAGAGGGCCCTCCAGGGGTGGGCCCTCTGGCCGGGGGGGGGGGGGGGGGGGGAAGCTGAGCCCTTGGCAGGGGGGGGGGGGGGGGAAGTGCAAATGAACTATCCAAAAAATGCAGTGCAAAAAAATGCAAAAAAGTGCAAATATGTGCAAAAAAGTGCAAAAAAATGCAACCATAAAAATGCAACGACAAGGCAACACAATACACAACGGTGCACTACACAATGCGCTCCGAACGTAACATTGAAACTAATGATGTGGTTCTGAGGACACCTTTGCTCTCCGGGGCTCCGTACCTATAAATACGGATACTGTGGAGGAGGATAGTGCTCTTGGTTTTGGCATTACGCCACTTTGAACCTACCTTCCAGGTTCATTTTCCTCTTCCTCATCATTTGTATGTACCTGCGCACCAGCTTCTGGCTGCGTCACAGACATCAAAAGAGCGAAAACAACTCTGACAGGGCAGTGGAAACAAGTGCAAAAAAATGCAAAAAAGTGCAAAAAGTGCAAAAAATGGCTCAAAGTGAAAAGTGCCAAAAAACTGCAAAAAAAGTGCATTTAGACCCCCCCCCCCCTGCCCTTGGCTTGGCTGAGCTGGGCATCCCCTGTTAGTGGACAACAACCAACGTATACACGTTTGCAGACATGTGCAGAATGGCAGTGGTCAGCCACTGAACCAGAGCCGTAGACAATACGTGTTCTTTGGCAGCTGCTGCAATGCATTCCTCTGCGGTACCGCGCATGACACATGGCCATGTATGGCATGCAGTGCAAAGGTGGACATGTGGCAACATGAAAACGTGCTGCACATCTCTCATCTAATTGTTTTGGTTGTACATCCATGGCATACCTGTACACCTCCTGCTTTCCCAGAACAGCATTGCTCGCCACCACAGGAGTGACACACCTTCAACAAAGGATCCACCCACTCTGAGAACCATCCCACAATGGCATGTCCTGCTTCATGGTGAGCCACAACCTTTCGTTCCCACTGACTGAGAACTTTGTTCTTCTTCTCAAGCCCACCCACAATGCGATCCAGTGCCTGCACAGACGGAGCACAATACATCAGACATAATGCCCTGGACCCAGGCTGCGTTTGTAACGAGGGAGGAGGAGAGGCAGGGGTCCAAACCCCTTTTTCCTACCCGCCAGAAAACACATCTGCAGGGGGAAATTGACACAGCCTGCCACTCGAGCAGAAACCTTCATACAGCCTGCAGCACAACCTGCCACTGCAGCTAAATGGCAGCTCAGCCTACGACTACCAACCTGCAGCTCAGACCTGACCCGTCAACCATTCCCGTCCTCCTATGCAACACCCTCTATCCAATGTGTGACATATCGTACTATGGCACCTGCAGCCCGCTGCTCACACCTACTCCACAACGCACAACCTCTGATTCTGCGAACCCCATTACTGGTCGTGTTGTAGGGTATAAGTGCGCAGTATGGGGTATTGTTGAGAGATTAAGGGTTGAGGGTCAAAGGGTTGCGAGCTGGCTCAGTGTTGAATTCGGTGTGTGTGGAAACACCGTCAGCAACCCTGAGGCAGAGCCTTACCTTCTCAAAATGTTCCATACACACTTCCTTAGCGCCCAGGCGGGCTGCTGCTAGTGCGGCCTCATTGCAAGCATTCATGATGTCGGCCCCTGAAAATCCTGGAAATAAAGCAGCGGTATGTGAGAATGCTTATCTTGCACTACAACCCATCCCCCAATCCTCGGAGCTGCACTGCACCCATTTGAGCAATTAGCGTCACAAACAAAGGTGCAAAGTGTAATCTGGCAACAATTCAAGGAGAACTCAAAAAAACTTTACCTAGAAACCATGTGGCAACGTGAGGAGCAGAGGCTCCAGACCGACCCGAGGCTGAACTTTCAAATTGGGGGGGGGGGGGATTCCAGCAAGTGCTAAGGAGGGACGTCCGAGATTGTCCAAGCAGCCACCCACCCAACTCCCTAAAATCATTTTCTTCAGGACTCTACCGTTGATAAAGCCAACAACGCCGATAAAGCCCGTGAGCGTTTGAAACTGCAAATCCCAGAACCTTCCGCAAGCCCTCACCAGTACACCCCGCAAATGCGCCCAGCTTCATATTACTGATTACTGACAACTGATTACTGATATGTGGTATGCATAGTGGGGGCCAAAAAAATTCTATTGCCTTCTGCAGTGCACCTTGAAGAGAGGCTGACAGTCAGCCAATCAGTCAGTTAGTCAGGCCAGCAGACAGTCAGACAGTCATTCGGGCAAGCAGACAGAAACACACGGTGGCAGACTCGGCTGCAAGCAGTGGGGAGGACAATAGCTGTCAGAACAAGTAGCAGTCGAATGGTAATGCAGCTGGCCGCGGACTTTTAGGTCGGCGGTTTGAATCCCGGTCGGCCGACGATGGCGGCGGCGCCACAAATCACAGTGGGCTAGCCAGGATTCGAACCGAAGACTTGCGTTTCTGCAGTCGGCTGCATTACCATTCGACCACTGTTTGTTCTGGAGCACAAACATTTCCCCACTGCTTGAACCCTTCGGAGCACAAACTTTTGACACCCCCCCAACCCCCCCCTCAAAAAAGTGTTATCTAGTTTCAGGGGATAGAGGCCTCAGAATCAAAAAATCCATTGGGGGATTGTCTTATTGGGCAAAATAATGATTTTACAAGGGGTTGGACATCAAATGTCATGCCTTGGGGTATGCTACGTGAATGACCCCCAAAAAGGGGGGTATACGACGCCTGCGCCTGCGCTTGATCTAACAACCTCTCTTCAAGGTGATTTGAAAACAAGCTGCAGGTGGATAGCCAGAAGAGAGTGAAGGGGCAGGGGCAGGTAATTACAAAAAAAAACTGGTGCTCTCCCTAGGAATAACCCAGCCCCGTCTGTGATGCTACTACAACTGCCATCAAACGTGGTCTTGCCTGTTGTTTGCCGGAATGGACCCACAGACATGCACACACCACAAACAAATGCGTGCTGATTTCGTCAAATCATGCGAAAAGATGCATCATCTAACCTATCCCATCACATGCATTGTCTCCAGGCTTACTTCCTGCAAATCGCTGGTTGCGACCTTGATCAAGATCAATCTTGCAATCATGCAAAAACAAACAAATGAAAAAAATGACATCAAGTGGGTTAAATGGAGCCAAGGTTGAGGGTCAACGGGGGGCAGGAAAGGGGGGAGGCTGCGTGTCAGGAAACCCAAGGGAGTTGGGATGTAAGGCAGAACCAGACCCAGGCTGATGGGGCAAGCTGCAGATGTGCGCGTGAGAGAGGCGCAGGAAATGTTCGTGTTGGAATGCTGGCGAGTGCGGTAGGCCGGCATGGCACTGTCGCTGATATGTGTGATGTGTATGTGGATGGGCCAATGTGTCCTTGCTTTGTAGAAGATGCCTCCTCAAAAAGCAGTTCATCTACTTTGCTCAGGGGACTCATTCACACACAGACCATGCACCACCGCATAACAATCAAAAATGTGACCTTCTGGGATTACACTGCTCAGGGCTGGTGAAAGATTGCAAAAGGGGAGTTCCCTGAAATCGGGGGTGTTGGAAAAAGGCTCCAAGATCTATCAACTCATTTCCCCAGGACTTGTAGGAGGTGATGAGGAATTGGATTGGGCATGGTGTTTGGTTGGGAATGGGGTGATGAGCATTTCATAAATGTGGTGTAAAAGGCGCTTGCACAGGCAGACGGTTGAGAGCCTACCGGGAGGGGGTTCCAGAAAGGGGCTCCAGGGGCCATCACGAAGAGGCCCCCTGCCCAGGGGGAGGGATCCATAGCAGGGACTGCACCAAGCCTTTTTTGTGACGCGGGGGAGGGGGGGGGTGAAATCTTGGAGGAGGCAGGCACTTTTTCAGGGCAGGCACTGCTTTTGTCCTACCCCTACCCTAAGGGGGGGGGTCCAGTCAAGGAGGCAGGCACCCACTCACCGCCTTGTCCACCTCAAACAACATCCAGCTCAGGGGTGGAAAAGATATTTCAGTTTGAAACTTTTCCCCCATAAAATCTCAGCCTCGCCCAGCCTGTTGCATCTGTTGCCTCAATTAACCTAGCGCCCTGGATTTGAACCCAGGACCTCTGGGTTGCAGATGTAATATAGTGCCGCTAAGGTACTGACCAGATCTGGCAACCCACTGCTTAGGGGCGAAATGAATATTTTGGTTACAAATATTTTTTCCAAAAAATCCCAACCCACTGTTGGCCTACCCCCACCAGGGGGGGGGGGAGGTGATTTCGCTGAGGGCACCCAGAATTTCAAAAAAGGCAGGCAGGCACCCCCCCCCCCCCATGGGGGAGGGTATCCAAGCCACTAAAAAAAGGCTTCGACTGCACCCCCTGTACCCCCACCGGCAACTTTCAATTTGTGGGATGCCCAGATCCCAATTCTACTGTTAGGGGACCGGCAAAGCTTTCTGCCTCACCTGGGACGCCTCATGACTCCTCTGCAGAATGTGGTGGCGTGCGGCGTGCATCCGAATGCCGCTGGATGACTTGTGAAGCACCATCTCATGAGGCTTACAACATTTACTGGTTGAACGCCATTGGTATCCGCAGCGGACTGAGCCATCTGAGAACCCAAAGCGGTGGGCTGGGCTGAACCTTCGATGCCTCAAACCACAATAAGATCGCATCTGCCTCCAGACGCTCGCAAAGCACCAGGAAACCTGACGTCTCCTGACCTCTGCACCCATAGGGGCATCTTGGAATAGGCAACCTGCAGATAAAGTTGCCAGGCCCTTGGCCAGCTCTTCCTTGGAAACGGAGCTGTCTGTCGTGATGGGCTTGAGGTGCACCTGTGGAGTGCCAAATTGCAACACAGCATTCCAACGATGGAGGCTTGCAACTCTGAAACTGTGCGCCACATGGCTTGGATTGATGGTTGGTGACAGGGCTGGTGTGGGTTGGTAGGGTTGAGGTGAGGGTCATTGACCAATGGTCAGCATGGATAAGGCATGATGAAGGTGGGGTCGAACAGGGGCCAGGGAATGCTGGGGAGGAAAGGGGGCAACTAACATCTGAGGGCTTGGGGGGGGGGGGGGGGGGCTTTGGAAGAGTTGGCGACGATTGGAAGTGGTCAGGAGGCGTCAGAGAAGGGAAATTGAGGTTAGTCAAATCCATGATGACCCGTTCAGATGTTCGTCCTTGCAGACGTGCTTCAATCAATCCAGGGCCACCCTCCCCTGGCAGCATCCCTTGACAACCGTGTAGGACGCACGCCCAACCAACCCCCTACAACGATTCTGAACCCTCCAGTACCCTGCACATCCGTCCAGAACGCCCACAAACCTTTGACCACAGCCCAACAACCCTACATGGCCTGCAACAAACCATCTACCCTCGATCCTCCTCATTGATAGTGGGTCTGCTAGTGACAGTGCAGTGCCCTGGCTGCAATCCTTCCCCTGGCCTGTCATCAAGAGGGCAATACCATCCAAATCTCAATGCGATCTGCCAATGGAGGGGCCTCCAAGGCAATCTGCCGGTCAAAGCGCCCGGGCCGCAGCAGGGCCTTGTCCAACACATCTGGACGATTGGTCCCTGCGATGCAGCGGAGACAGGTACTGCAAGGGTCTGAGGTGTGTTGCTCGTGCTGTTCATGTTTACGTCAACTAACAAATAGAGATGGGGCTGCAGCAGGACCGCTTCAATTTCAGTTCAATAAATAATGGACTGAGTGTGCACTGCCAGTAGGGCATTTGGGGAAAGTGAGTAAGTACTCTGATAGAAATGAGTGGAATCCTAAAAAAACTGGACAAAAATTTCATCAAAAAATAACCCCCCCCCCCCCGTGTACAGTGAACAATAAAATCCTCCAAAAATACGGTCCGAACAGGAGTGTTCGTTGGACACGCCGTTCGGTACCTAATTGATTTGGTACCTAAACCCGTTACCTAATTAATTAGGTCCCAAAAAAATACAGTCCGGACGAAATTGTTCGTTGGACAAAGCATTCTTGGACACAGGGGAGGGGGGGTAACTCACTTCAACAGAACTTGGACTTCACACTGAATAAAACAAAAAATTTCTACTTTTCTGGTGAAATATATTGTTGTCTTGTTGCTGCAGCATAAGTTTGAGAGGGATGGGGCCACACAACAGGTCAGAACCTGCTTGACACCCATGGTAGGTGACTTTTTTGTTGAAAGGGCACAGTGCCCCTCGGTCACTTCCAGACCTTTGCTTACCAACGCGGGGGGGGGGGGGAGGCGGGGGGCCATTCTAGGGCTGCCTCAGGACCAGGCAGCCCACCCACCCACCCAAGCTGACCCACCCAACCATCCACCTAGACCCCCCCCTACCCCCCCATGGGGGGGGGGGGGTTCTGTGCTGTTACAATCAGCTGGTAACACAAAAACCCTGTGTATTTCCCCCAAAAAAATCATCAGTCCATCAGTCACTATGCGATCTCTGAACATAGATGAGGCAGAAACGGCAGCTACCCTAGCGGTAGAACACAACACTGATGAATTGTGGGAGTGTTGGTTCAATTCCTGCTGCCCACAGACCGGAAATTTTTGCCACTTTCAGGCCCATCAACGTTGCGGACCCACCCACCCCGACCCTACCCCCCCCCCCCCCATGGGGGGAGTGGGCACTTAGGGCCCAATTGCCCAAAACCACAGTAACCCACCCACCCACAGGCCACAGACCCACCCACCCAGCCCCCCCCCCTCCCCCCCCCCCCCCCGGGGTAGGGTGGGACCCACCTTAAGCAACGGTCTGGTCACTTCCCAACCACTCTTCATAGTGGAGCCTACCCAGGCTGAAACATCATGCACATATGTGTCTATGCGACTACTACTATATATCACGGTAGTGTGTGTTCTCTTGATACAACCAGACATTCCATGGCTCAAGGGCAAAGCAAGACAAAGCATCACACATGGGGCAAGGAAGTGTAGTGCCACCGCCAATAGGCACATGTGCGCTGTATATTCTTTGACAAAAAAACATGACACATGAAGCAAGGAAACATGGTGCTCCCGCCATCCACCATATGTGTGCGCAGTGTGAAATCACAAAACACAACCTTACATATGAGGTCCACTTGTAGCTTGGGGGTGGGGTGAGGCAACCTTTGGAGTGGCTTTACAACACACAATCCCCGGCTTGTGCACTATCCTTGGGGCCTGGAGGGCCTTCCAAGGTTGGGAGGGGAGAGCGGCTAGGTTTGAATGGGGAGAGCTGCTGGCTCCTGTGGGGGGCCCCCACACACCCACACCCAAATAGGGTGAAAAACACATAAAAGGGGCTAAAACATGATTTACATAGGATATTTGATCATTTTGGATGGTCAAAGTATAAAAAAATTAGTTTCGGAAATTTCCATTTTTGAGTTGCGGAGGCGGGAAAACTGCATAAGCAGGTTCTGCCCTAGACCCCTTGGGAGCCACCCCCCCCCCCCCACACCCACACCCAAATAGGGTGAAAAACACATAAAGGGGGCATTCGTCTATTAGCGTCCGCTGGCCTATGTACAGAGGCAGAGGGGCGGGGAGGTGGGCCGAGTCGAGTTCCGGCGCCCGTGTCCTCCCCTACAAGCCCCCCGCCTGTGTCCACCGCGGCCAAGGGGGACGAGGCGGTCGTGACTAAGTCACTTCCCGAACTAGCCCTGCCGTGCATCCGCCGCCGCGGCGCCCTTCCTCCCTGGCTGGGTTACCCGCGCCCCGGAGGACGCGCCCGTCAGTGGGGGGCCGCCGCTAGTCGCCCCCCGCCGCTGCTCCCCTCCACCCTGGGCCGGCCACACGCCGAGGCCCTGCGACGTGCCCTTGCACCCTGTCTGGGGTGAGGCGGTCACCTCGTGACCCCCCATTTGTCCGGGGCGGTTGTGGTCCCCCTCCCCCCGCTGGAAGATCACCTTGCACATGTCCTCCAGCTCTACAGACGGGGGTGGGGCGGCCCACCCTCCCTGCGGCTAGAGAAAACCGCCAGAATCCACCTTGGGATGGAAACTTGTCCCCCCGTGGTCCGGCGGCTTGCTGTGCCCCCTTCTCGCCTGCTTGGGGCAGGGGGAGATTGTGGCGTTCCCTCAGGTGAGGGGTTGTGGTCCCGCTTTTCTTGAGGGAGTGGTCCCCCGTGGGGGCGCCCTCCCCCACCCGAACCCCTCGAGAGGGGTGCGTGTTGTTCCCTGGGCGACCCTCGGGGCACAGCACCTGGTGTGGGCAGGGATGGTTATGGTCCCCCTCCCCCACCCGATGCCCCCATGGGGGGGGCACGCCCCCCCGTTCTCTGTGGCGTGGGTCCGCTGGGCCTGCGGTCGCCATAGCATGGGGGAGGAGGCGACTCGGATCCCCCTCCTTCCACTGCACCATTGCGGGTCTACGGCCGTCGGGGCCAGCTGTTCCCCTCCCCCTCCCTCCTCCACACATGCCCTGGGCAGGCAGCCCCTACAGCCGGCAGGGGCCCTCCTTTCCCACAATCAGTGGGACGGGGCATTGGCACCCGAAGCGACGGCAGCGGCACGCCGCTGCACCCCCTCCCTTGCCCTCGCGGTCGGGGGGGTAGGGGCACAGAGTCAGGACAGGGGGAGAGGGAGGTGGATGTCAGGTCCCATCCCATCCCCGGCATACAGACTGAGGCACCCCCAGTGGGCCGGGGGGCTGGGTTACCGGGCAACGGCGCACACAGGGGGGGAGGGGGACAGGCGCTGTGCCCTCTCCCGTAACCTCGCTAGTAGTAGCTCAATGTAGGCTGCGCTGTGCCCCACTATGCAGTTGCGGGTGCAGCGCTCCTCCTGCACCAGCTTCTGAATCAGAAGGGCAAGCCCCCGCGCCGCTAGTGTTGCCCCACGTGACCGGAGTGCGCCACCATCGGCACCACCTGCAGCTTGGTGGCTGCTAGGAGCTCTACGAGCGGGGCTCTGGGCGCTTGGGGATGCAGCCCCACCAGCCCCAAGTGCCCCGAGAGCGCCACCAGCGGCGCCACCTGCAGCTTGGTGGCTGCTGAAAAACACATAAAAGGGGCTAAAACATGCTTTACATAGGATATTTGATCATTTTGGATGGTCAAAGAATCAGCTGTGTGTGGTCTAGGCCCTGGCGCCTACGACCACAGACCCCTTCCATGAAGAATGACAACAACTGACAACAACTGAGAAGGGGTTCTAATTCCTGGTATTTGCATCCATGTATTGTGACCCCGTCCCGATTTGTTGTTAGTAGATGTGGGTTGTGCAGTTTCCAACCGTTTTCAGCCCCTTCGATGATGGCGACATTGTGTGTGCACGGGCCTGCTCCGTGGAACTTGGGTCTGGGCTGCAGCAGGGAGCCATGCGCAGACCCCTGCAGGGACCTTTTTCTTAGGCCCTGTTTTGTGTCCCACGGATTTTTAAAAATGCCACTGCCAGTGCCAATGCCCAAATCCTCATCCTAGTACAGCCAATACCGCACCTGATGTGGGTCCCCAAGCAAACAGTTGACACGCTTAGCAAGTTGCACAGGCTCGAAAACTGCATAAGCAGGTTCTGCCCTAGACCCCTTGGGAGCCCCCCCCCCCCCCAAATAGGGTGAAAAACACATAAAGAGGATATTGCGCTTTTACTGTCCATGAGCCTATGTACAGAGGTCGAGGGGCTGGGGGGAAAGGGCCGATCTCAGAGTTCTGCGCCTTCCCCCCGGGCTGATTGCCCCCCGCCTGTGGTGCACGGCGGAACAGAGGGACGAGTCGGTCAAGACTATGTCTCTTCCGAGCTCGCCCTCCCGTGCGCCAGGTTAGGCATGGACATCCCCCCAGGGGACGCCGGCGCTACGGCGTCGGGCGCCCCAGGGGGGCGATGCGTCGGCGGGGGCTGCCGCACTGGCAGCCCCATGGAGAATAGTGTGGCCTGGCGCAGGGGCCCCGGTCGTCCTGGGCCCTGCGCCCGGCGTGCCGCGCGTGCTGCACTGTGTGCTGCATTGTGTGCTGTGATGTGCGCTGCACTGTGCGCCGCACTGTGTGTTGCGCTGTGTGCTGCACTGTGTGCTGCGATGTGTGCTGTACTGTGTGCTGCACTGTGTGTTGCGCTTGCACTGTGTGCTGTGCTGTGTGCCGTATCCTGTGGTGCACTGTGTGCTGTATTGGCTGTGCTGTGCGCTGCACTGCGTGCTGTGCTGTGTGCTGCACTGTGTGCTGCACTGTGCGCTGTGCTGCGTGCTGCATCCTGTGGTGCTCTGTGTGCTGCATCCTGTGGTGCACTGTGCGCTGCACCCTGTGGTGCACTGTGTGCTGCATCCTGTGGTGTACTGTGTGCCGTGCTCTGTGCTGGCAGGGCATGTGCACTGTCGTGGTGCTGTGCGCTGTGCGCTGCACGCTGTGCTGGTGATGCACCCTGGTGCTGTGCACCGTTTGCCGTTCCCTGTGCCCCTGCACCCGGCCCTGCCTGACCTGCCTGCCCTGCCTGCCCTGTGGGGAGGGGGGGGGGTTCG